>JBAMBO010003769.1:0-33497 GCA_037044535.1 Lordiphosa magnipectinata
ACGGCCAGTTAACAAACCCCCAACCCACCCATAACCACAACATTCCGTTCAACAAAGGCAATTTTAGTGTGAGAGAGAGAGAGAGAGAGAGAGAGAGAGAGAGAGAGGAAGAGAAAAAACTTAGAGATGAGCGAATGCTAGCGCACATCACGTATGACTCATGAGCAAATGCGAGGGTAAGGGTACAGAGTATGTTATAGTCGGTCTTGCCCGACTTTCTTTCGTTTTAAAACTAGGCTCAGTCGGAAGAATCCAAACAAAAAGAGTAATGAAATTATGCACTTAAATATGGACGTTGACGTACAATGCGCAGTACGTTCAAGTGGCCCATGCGACACCAAGCCTAAGCTTGTTACGCGCGAACCCCAAGCAAAATAGCAGCCCACCTCCCGCCCAACCGACCGAGAGGCGCAGCCACTAACGTGTGACACGAAATCGCGAAGGAAGAACAAAAAGTAATGTTAACTACGGGCTAAATAAGTTAAAATAGAAATTTTTATAGCAGGAAGAGAAGAGTTTATTGTAATCAGCACAGAGGACACGAAACGGTTCATGCAACGCATAGTTAGTATTACAACGATTTAGTGATAGGGGGATAAAATTACGAGTCGGTCTAATAGGAACGTTGAGGTTAATTTGGCCAACCAACTCAGTTGAGTCGATTTCACCATTAATTAGTCTATGTATAAAGATTACTCCAAGCATAACTCTACGGTTAATAAGGGAGGGAAGGTTAACCAAAAGAAGTCTACTAGAGAACGATGGTAAACGGATCTCAGGATTCCAGCCCAAACCACGAAGAGCAAACAATAAAAACTGTTTTTGCACAGATTCAATTCTATCTTGATTGGTCGAATATTGCGGAGACCACACACATGATCCGTACTCATCAAATTCCTTCGACCAGCGCTTAATAAACCCAAGAACACTCCTGGCCCTACAAACAGTAGCAGTAACATGAGAGTCAAATTTAAGTCGGTGATCAACAATAACCCCAAGATCATTTTCCTCGTTGGCTGAATCATTTAAGCACTCAAGTGGGACATTATCAAGCATATAAGTGAAGAATTGTGGCAAGCTCCTGTAAAATGTCATAACCTTACACTTGGAACTGTTAAGGTTTAATAGATTATCTTTACACCAAGACTGAAATGCATCCATGTCAGCTTGCAAATTATAGCGGGAAACCAAATCGTCATATGTTTAACATAGTTTCACATCATCGGCGTACATAAGCACACGAGAGTGAGTCAAGACAGACGGAAGATCATTTATGAAGAGAGTAAAAAGCAATGGACCCAAGTGACTACCTTGGGGTACCCCAGAGGTAACCTGGATTAGTTTCGAATATGAATTACAAAATAGAACTTTTTGTGTTCTAGAACTTAGGTAATCAGAGATCCAACTAAGAAGGTTAGTTGGGAAACCAATTAAACTCAGTTTATAAAGCAATAAGGATTGATTAACAGAATCAAAAGCCTTACTAAAATCAGTATAAATGACGTCAGTTTGCATCTTACCAAAGAACCCTTTGATCACTAATGATGTAAGCTCTAATAAGTTAGTGGTAGTAGATCGACGCTTCACAAATCCATGTTGATAGGGTGAAATAATGGAACTACATAAATGTTTGCAGTTGAGATGTCATAATTCTCTCAAAAGCTTTTTGAATTGCAGACAACTTGGAAATACCTCTATAATTCTCAACATCCGACTTATTACCTTTTTTAAGGAGAGGAATGATATAAGATTCCTTCCACAACACAGGGAAAGAGGATGACGCAAGAGACAATTCAAATAATTTATGAATAGGCTTATAAAGTGCATCAGCACAAAACCTAAGTACACAAGCAGGTACTCCATCGGGACCCGGTGCATACACAGGTTTAACAGAGCTAAGATCGCAAAGGAGAGAGCTTTCAGTGATTACAGGGCTAAAAATACAGTTAGACCCATTCAACTGATAGGGGTATGGTTGATTTGCAAAGAAGCTAGAAGACGAGTAGGTTGAAATAAAAAACTCGGCAAACAGATCGGCTATGGCCTGATCAGTGTTTGTTTTCGCATTACCCTATCGCACAGAAGAGGGCATAGTGGAAGATTTGCGTTTAGAGTTAACAAACGTATAAAACTGCTTAGGATTTTGCGAGAATTGAAGTCTGCAACGGTTAAGATAGTCTTTATAACATTGTGCGTTCAGCACATTAAATCTAGAACGAGCATCCACATAACGGGAGAAATCAGATGATTTTTTCGAATTCTTATACTTTTTGAAATACCTTGACTTCTTGTTTTTCAAATTTATTAGTTCTCTTGTGAACCAAGGCTGCCTATTAGGACAGCGAGGGAGCTCAAGTGGAACACAAACATCAAAAAGCGAGTACAAGGTATCATAAAAAAGTTGTATGGCAACATGAATATCTGTACAAGTGTACAATTGAGACCAATCGGTTTCAAAAATTAAATCATTAAGTTTTAAAAAATCTGTTTTTTGAAAACAACGGGTTTTAGCCGTCGAGTTTCCAGAAGCAGAGCACACCCGAGAGGGCAATTCAATGGTAAGTTCCAATGTAGGATGAAAGGGGTCCTCAGGAAGAACCAACGGGTCAATTCTAGATGCAACATTGCCGGGGGGATCCAACAAAAATATTAAATCAAGAGATCTGTTTATCGAGTTGCGAATAGGATTAACTTGTGACAAAGACAACTCAAATAGGCCATCGATAAAATCATGGGACTTCGAAGGTAAATGCGCATTTGATTCATTGTTCGTGGACCACATAACTTCAGGCAAGTTAAAGTCTCCAAGAACAATCAATAGGTCACTGTTTGATAATAACGGAGAGATCGACTCAATGGCAGAGAGGAGTAAATTGTGGTATCGGAATGTGGAGGAATATAGGAACAAGTAATAAATACGGAAAAATGTAGAAAAAGTTATTTCTACACTTATAAATTCGATGTCATGGGGAATTAAAGAATGTGTCAACTCCGACGAAAGGCCGGAATCCACAGCAATTAAAACCCCACGCCCAATGCGGGAAGAGCGATCGCATCTATAAGTGGTATATTTAGTGGGAAAAACTGTTGAATCAGAGATGTCAGATTTTAGCCACGTCTCGGTGAAAACTAGAACATGAAAATCGAAAGATATACTGTCTACAAAGAGTTTTGCTAATTTTGGAACGGCATACTACTATGAAACCAAAAAATCTCTCTCAGCATATTCCTAAGTCGGCTCCCAAATAAAATACTCTCTCACATGCAGCTACTGCAGCAAGCGCCTGCAAGTATTGCAAACAATATCATCACCTCAGACAATGTTCCGATTTTTTAAAGTTACCCCGGCAAAAACGGCAAAAATATGCATAAACTGCTTCGCATATGACCATTTAACCAGAGAATGCAAAAGTGAACACAGGTGCAACACTTGCTTAAAAGCACACCACACCTTATTGCATTTTCCACCCAAGTCGAATCAGGCTGAATCTCAATCCAAATCCATTTCTGCACATCCCTTTTCACAAAACCAAAACATTATTCTGCTGACTGCAATAGTT
Organism: Lordiphosa magnipectinata; assembly: GCA_037044535.1. Taxonomy (NCBI): domain Eukaryota; kingdom Metazoa; phylum Arthropoda; class Insecta; order Diptera; family Drosophilidae; genus Lordiphosa; species Lordiphosa magnipectinata. Next base: position 3,561 of record JBAMBO010003769.1, read on the forward strand.
CGAATAATTCACTGTGGAGAATTGCGAAGCTTACGTGCACTAATTGATCAAGGGTCCCAGCGAACCTTCATCACAGAGAAGTCGCAAAAGCGGCTCAAGCTCCCAGTCCGTAAGCATCACACAAACATCTCAGGCATGGGCTGACAGTTTGTCAGCGCATCGTCTAAAGTTTGCAACCTCACTCTGAGAAATGTAGCTAACGAGGTTAGAGTACCCGTTGATGCTATTGTCATCAGTAAGCTCACGAATATGATTCCGTCTATCACTGTTCAAAAACTATCAGATCCTTCTCTGGATGGCCTAGAGCTCGCAGATCCGAATTTCTCAACTGCAGCTCAAATTGACCTGGTAGTCGGAAGTGATATCGCTCCTAAAATTTTGTTGGAAGGAGTCCAAACGACAATCTCTGGCAATATGCTCTCTCAATATACCATTTTTGGATGGATAGTGAGTGGCCCTTTTCCTAACTCAATCAGCATCTGCTCATTCTTAACCTTTGGCGACGATGAAGCAGAGAATATTAGCAATCTGTTGCAAAAATTTTGGGAAGTTGAGGACGCAGATGAAACGCAGATAAAACCCAAAGGCAACCCGATGGCCGCTACATGGTACGCTTACCCTTCAAACCTGAGTTCCCTGAGAGCATACACCTTGGAGCATCTCGCACGACAGCAATGTGCCAATATTTCCGGATGCTAAAAACTTTAGATAAAGAAAACTCTGTCAAGTACCAGAACCATCACGTTTTAGCAGAATATTTGTCTCTCCATCACATGTCAGAAAGTAGCCCGACGGAAATCATTAACGATCACAAATACTTCTCCTTTTATCTACCTCAGCATGCAGTATTAAGGCCAGAAAGTAAATCAACTGAACTAAGAGTCGTTTTCAATGCTTCTCGACGCAGTTTGTCAGGCAACTATGTCTTACACAAAGGCCCAACACGTATCGGCATTGGCTCGGCACTGGCTCGGCATCGGCTCGGCATTGTCTCGGCATTGGATCGGCATTGGCTCGGCACTGGCTCGGCATTGGCTCGGCATTGGCTCGGCATTGGATCGGCATTGGATCGGCATTGGATTGGCTCGCACTGGCTCGGCACTGGCTCGGCATTGGCTCTGCATTGGCTCGGCATTGGATCGGCATTGGATCGGCACTGGCTCGGCACTGGCTCGGCATTGGCTCGGCATTGGCTCGGCATTGGATCGGCATTGGCTCGGCATTGGCTCGGCATTGGATCGGCATTGGCTCGGCATTGGCTCGGCATTGGCTCGGCACTGGCTCGGCATCGGCTCGGCATTGTCTCGGCATTGGATCGGCATTGGCTCGGCACTGGCTCGGCATTGGCTCGGCATTGGCTCGGCATTGGATCAGCATTGGCTCGGCACTGGCTCGGCATTGGCTCGGCATTGGATCGGCATTGGCTCGGCATTTTATCGGCATTGGATCGGCATTGGCTCGGCATTGGATTGACTCGCACTGGCGCAGCACTGGCTCGGCATTGGCTAGGCATTGGCTCGGCGTTGGATCAGCATTGGCTCGGCATTGGATAGGCATTATCTCGGCATTGGATGGGCATTGGCTCGGCATTGGATCGGCATTGGCTCGGCATTGGCTCGGCATTGGCTCGGCACTGGCTCGGCATTGGTTCGGCATTGGCTCGGCATTGGATCGGCATTGGATTGGCTCGCACTGGCGCAGCACTGGCTCGGCATTGGATCGGCGTTGGATCGGCATTGGCTCGGCATTGGATAGTCATTATCTCGGCATTGGCTCGGCATTGGATGGGCATTGGCTCGGCATTGGCTCGACATTGGCTCGGCACTGGATCGGCATTGGATCGGCACTGGCTCGGCACTGGCTCGGCATTGGCTCGGCAATGGCTCGGCATTGGCTCGGCATTGGATCGGCAATGGATCGGCATTGGATCGGCATTGGCTCGGCATTGGTTCGGCATTGGCTCGGCACTGGCTCGGCATTGGCTCGGCATTGGATCGGCATTGGATTGGCTCGCACTGGCTCCGCACTGGCTCGGCACGGGCTCGGCATTGGCTCGGCATTGGCTCGGCATTGGATCGGCATTGGATCGGCATTGGATCGGCATTGGATCGGCATTGGCTCGGCACTGGCTCGGCATTGGCTCGGCATTGGCGCGGCATTGGCTCGGCATGGGCTCGGCATTGGCTCGGCATTGGCTCGGCATTGGATCGGCATTGGATCGGCATTGGATCGGCATTGGCTCGGCACTGGCTCGGCATTGGCTCGGCATTGGATCGGCATTGGATCGGCATTGGCTCGGCACTGGCTCGGCATTGGCTCGGCATTGGCTCGGCATTGGCTCGGCATTGGCTCGGCATTGGATCGGCATTGGATCGGCATTGGATCGGCATTGGCTCGTCACTGGCTCGGCATTGGCTCGGCATTGGCGCGGCATTGGCTCGGCATTGGCTCGGCATTGGCTCGGCATTGGCCCGGCATTGGCGCGGCATTGGCTCGGCATTGGATCGGCATTGGCTCCACATTGGCTAGGCATTGGATCGGTATTGGCTCGGCATTGGCTCGGCATTGGATCGGCATTGGCTCGGCATTGGCTCGGCACTGGCTCGGCATTTTCTCGGCATTGGATCGGCATTGGCTCGGCATTGGATCGGCATTGGATCGGCATTGGATCGGCATTGGATCGGCATTGGATCGGCATTGGATCGGCATTGGCTCGGCATTGACTCGGCACTGGCTCGGCATTGGCTCGGCATTGGCTCTGCGATGGCTCGGCATTGGCTCGGCATTGGATCGGCATTGGATCGGCATCGGCTCGGCATTGGCTCGGCATTGGCTCGGCATTGGCTCAGCATTGGATCGGCATTGGCTCGGCATTGGCTCGGCATTGGATCGGCATTGGCTCGGCATTGGATCGGCATTGGATTGGCTCGCACTGGCGCAGCACTGGCTCGGCATTGGATCGGCGTTGGATCGGCATTGGCTCGGCATTGGATAGGCATTATCTCGGCATTGGATGGGCATTGGCTCGGCATTGGCTCGGCATTGGATGGGCATTGGCTCGGCATTGGCTCGGCATTGGATCGGCATTGGCTCGGCATTTGCTCGGCACTGGCTCGGCATTGGCTCGGCATTGGCTCGGCATTTGCTCGGCATTGGATCGGCATTGGATTGGCTCGCACTGGCGCAGCACTGGCTCGGCATTGGATCGGCGTTGGATCGGCATTGGCTCGGCATTGGATAGGCATTACCTCGGTATTGGCTCGGCATTGGATGGGCATTGGCTCGGCACTGGATCGGCATTGGATCGGCACTGGCTCGGCACTGGCTCGGCACTGGCTCGGCATTGGCTCGGCAATGGCTCGGAATTGGCTCGGCATTGGATCGGCATTGGATCGGCATTGGCTCGGCATTGGATCGGCATTGGATCTGCATTGGATCGGCATTGGATTGGCTCGCACTGGCTCCGCACTGGCTCGGCACTGGCTCGGCATTGGCTCTGCATTGGATCGGCACTGGCTCGGCACTGGCTCTGCATTGGCTCGGCATTGGATCGGCACTGGCTCGGCACTGGCTCGGCATTGGCTCGGCATTGGCTCGGCATTGGCTCGGCGTTGGCTCGGCATTGGCTCGGCACTGGATCGGCATTGGATCGGCACTGGCTCGGCATTGGCTCGGCAATGGCTCGGCATTGGATCGGCATTGGATCGGCATTGGTTCGGCATTGGCTCGGCATTGGATCGGCATTGGATCGGCATTGGATTGGCTCGCACTGGCTCCGCACTGGCTCGGCACGGGCTCGGCATTGGCTCGGCATTGGCTCGGCATTGGATCGGCATTGGATCGGCATTGGATCGGCATTGGATCGGCATTGGCTCGGCACTGGCTCGGCATTGGCTCGGCATTGGCTCGGCATTGGATCGGCATTGGCTCGGCACTGGCTCGGCATTGGCTCGGCATTGGATCGGCATTGGATCGGCATTGGATCGGCATTGGCTCGGCACTGGCTCGGCATTGGCTCGGCATTGGCTCGGCATTGGCTCGGCATTGGCTCGGCATTGGCTCGGCATTGGTTCGGCATTGGATCGGCATTGGATTGGCTCGCACTGGCGCAGCACTGGCTCGGCATTGGCTCGGCATTGGATAGTCATTATCTCGGCATTGGCTCGGCATTGGATGGGCATTGGCTCGGCATTGGCTCGGCATTGGCTCGGCACTGGATCGGCATTGGCTCGGCATTGGCTCGGCATTGGCTCGGCAATGGCTCGGCATTGGCTCGGCATTGGTTCGGCATTGGATCGGCATTGGATCGGCATTGGATCGGCATTGGATCGGCATTGGCTCGGCATTGACTCGGCACTGGCTCGGCATTGGCTCGGCATTGGCTCTGCGATGGCTCGGCATTGGCTCGGCATTGGATCGGCATTGGATCGGCATCGGCTCGGCATTGGCTCGGCATTGGCTCGGCATTGGCTCAGCATTGGATCGGCATTGGCTCGGCATTGGCTCGGCATTGGATCGGCATTGGCTCGGCATTGGATCGGCATTGGATTGGCTCGCACTGGCGCAGCACTGGCTCGGCATTGGATCGGCGTTGGATCGGCATTGGCTCGGCATTGGATAGGCATTATCTCGGCATTGGATGGGCATTGGCTCGGCATTGGCTCGGCATTGGATGGGCATTGGCTCGGCATTGGCTCGGCATTGGCTCGGCATTGGATCGGCATTGGCTCGGCATTTGCTCGGCACTGGCTCGGCATTGGCTCGGCATTGGCTCGGCATTGGCTCGGCATTGGCTCGGCATTGGATCGGCATTGGATTGGCTCGCACTGGCGCAGCACTGGCTCGGCATTGGATCGGCGTTGGATCGGCATTGGCTCGGCATTGGATAGGCATTACCTCGGTATTGGCTCGGCATTGGATGGGCATTGGCTCGGCACTGGATCGGCATTGGATCGGCACTGGCTCGGCACTGGCTCGGCATTGGCTCGGCAATGGCTCGGCATTGGCTCGGCATTGGATCGGCATTGGATCGGCATTGGCTCGGCATTGGATCGGCATTGGATCGGCATTGGCTCGGCATTGGATCGGCATTGGATTGGCTCGCACTGGCTCCGCACTGGCTCGGCACTGGCTCGGCATTGGCTCTGCATTGGTTCGGCATTGGATCGGCACTGGCTCGGCACTGGCTCGGCATTGGCTCGGCATTGGCTCGGCATTGGCTCGGCGTTGGCTCGGCATTGGCTCGGCACTGGATCGGCACTGGCTCGGCATTGGATTGGCTCGCACTGGCGCAGCACTGGCTCGGCATTGGCTCGGCGTTGATAGGCATTATCTCGGCATTGGATGGGCATTGGCTCGGCATTGTCTCGGCACTGGCTCGGCATTGGCTCGGCATTGGATCGGCATTGGATCGGCACTGGCTCGGCACTGGCTCGGCATTGGCTCGGCATTGGCTCGGCATTGGATCGACATTGGTTCGACATTGGCTCGGCATTGGATCGGCATTAGCTCGGCACTGGTTCGGCATTGGCTCGGCGTAGGATCGGCATTGGCTTGGCATTGGCTCGGCATTGGATCGGCATTGGCTCGGCACTGGCTCGGCATTGGCTCGGCATTGGATCGGCATTGGATCGTCATTGGATTGGCTCGCACTGGCTCCGCACTGGCTCGGCACTGGCTCGGCATTGGCTCGGCATTGGATCGGCATTGGATCGGCACTGGCTCGGCACTGGCTCGGCATTGGCTCGGCATTGGCTCGGCATTGGCTCGGCATTGGATCGGCATTGGCTCGGCATTGGATCGGCATTGGCTGGGCACTGGCTCGGCATTGGCTCGGCATTGGATCGGCATTGGATTGGCTCGCACTGGCTCCGCACTGGCTCGGCATTGTCTCGGCATTGGATCGGCATTGGCTCGGCACTGGCTCGGCATTGACTCGGCATTGGCTCGGCATTTTATCGGCATTGGATCGGCATTGGCTCGGCATTGGCTCGGCATTGGATTGACTCGCACTGGCGCAGCACTGGCTCGGCATTGGCTCGGCGTTGGATCAGCATTGGCTCGGCATTGGATAGGCATTATCTCGGCATTGGATGGGCATTGGCTCGGCATTGGATCGGCATTGGCTCGGCACAGGCTCGGCATTGGCTCGGCATTGGATCGGCATTGGATCGGCATTGGATTGGCTCGCACTGGCTCCGCACTGGCTCGGCACTGGCTCGGCATTGGCTCTGCATTGGTTCGGCATTGGATCGGCACTGGCTCGGCACTGGCTCGGCATTGGCTCGGCATTGGCTCGGCATTGGCTCGGCGTTGGCTCGGCATTGGCTCGGCACTGGATCGGCACTGGCTCGGCATTGGATTGGCTCGCACTGGCGCAGCACTGGCTCGGCATTGGCTCGGCGTTGATAGGCATTATCTCGGCATTGGATGGGCATTGGCTCGGCATTGTCTCGGCACTGGCTCGGCATTGGCTCGGCATTGGATCGGCATTGGATCGGCACTGGCTCGGCACTGGCTCGGCATTGGCTCGGCATTGGCTCGGCATTGGATCGACATTGGTTCGACATTGGCTCGGCATTGGATCGGCATTAGCTCGGCACTGGTTCGGCATTGGCTCGGCGTAGGATCGGCATTGGCTTGGCATTGGCTCGGCATTGGATCGGCATTGGCTCGGCACTGGCTCGGCATTGGCTCGGCATTGGATCGGCATTGGATCGTCATTGGATTGGCTCGCACTGGCTCCGCACTGGCTCGGCACTGGCTCGGCATTGGCTCGGCATTGGATCGGCATTGGATCGGCACTGGCTCGGCACTGGCTCGGCATTGGCTCGGCATTGGCTCGGCATTGGATCGGCATTGGATCGGCATTGGCTCGGCATTGACTCGGCACTGGCTCGGCATTGGCTCGGCATTGGCTCTGCGATGGCTCGGCATTGGCTCGTCATTGGATCGGCATTGGATCGGCATCGGCTCGGCATTGGCTCGGCATTGGCTCGGCATTGGCTCAGCATTGGATCGGCATTGGCTCGGCATTGGCTCGGCATTGGATCGGCATTGGCTCGGCATTGGATCGGCATTGGATTGGCTCGCACTGGCGCAGCACTGGCTCGGCATTGGATCGGCGTTGGATCGGCATTGGCTCGGCATTGGATAGGCATTATCTCGGCATTGGATGGGCATTGGCTCGGCATTGGCTCGGCATTGGATGGGCATTGGCTCGGCATTGGCTCGGCATTGGATCGGCATTGGCTCGGCATTTGCTCGGCACTGGCTCGGCATTGGCTCGGCATTGGCTCGGCATTTGCTCGGCATTGGATCGGCATTGGATTGGCTCGCACTGGCGCAGCACTGGCTCGGCATTGGATCGGCGTTGGATCGGCATTGGCTCGGCATTGGATAGGCATAACCTCGGTATTGGCTCGGCATTGGATGGGCATTGGCTCGGCACTGGATCGGCATTGGATCGGCACTGGCTCGGCACTGGCTCGGCATTGGCTCGGCAATGGCTCGGAATTGGCTCGGCATTGGATCGGCATTGGATCGGCATTGGCTCGGCATTGGATCGGCATTGGATCGGCATTGGATCGGCGTTGGATTGGCTCGCACTGGCTCCGCACTGGCTCGGCACTGGCTCGGCATTGGCTCTGCATTGGATCGGCACTGGCTCGGCACTGGCTCGGCATTGGATGGGCATTGGCTCGGCATTGGATCGGCATTGGCTCGGCATTTGCTCGGCACTGGCTAGGCATTGGCTCGGCATTGGCTCGGCATTTGCTCGGCATTGGATCGGCATTGGATTGGCTCGCACTGGCGCAGCACTGGCTCGGCATTGGATCGGCGTTGGATCGGCATTGGCTCGGCATTGGATAGGCATTACCTCGGTATTGGCTCGGCATTGGATGGGCATTGGCTCGGCACTGGATCGGCATTGGATCGGCACTGGCTCGGCACTGGCTCGGCACTGGCTCGGCATTGGCTCGGCAATGGCTCGGAATTGGCTCGGCATTGGATCGGCATTGGATCGGCATTGGCTCGGCATTGGATCGGCATTGGATCTGCATTGGATCGGCATTGGATTGGCTCGCACTGGCTCCGCACTGGCTCGGCACTGGCTCGGCATTGGCTCTGCATTGGATCGGCACTGGCTCGGCACTGGCTCTGCATTGGCTCGGCATTGGATCGGCACTGGCTCGGCACTGGCTCGGCATTGGCTCGGCATTGGCTCGGCATTGGCTCGGCGTTGGCTCGGCATTGGCTCGGCACTGGATCGGCATTGGATCGGCACTGGCTCGGCATTGGCTCGGCAATGGCTCGGCATTGGCTCGGCATTGGATCGGCATTGGATCGGCATTGGTTCGGCATTGGCTCGGCATTGGATCGGCATTGGATCGGCATTGGATTGACTCGCACTGGCTCCGCACTGGCTCGGCACGGGCTCGGCATTGGCTCGGCATTGGATCGGCATTGGATCGGCATTGGATCGGCATTGGATCGGCATTGGCTCGGCACTGGCTCGGCATTGGCTCGGCATTGGCTCGGCATTGGATCGGCATTGGCTCGGCACTGGCTCGGCATTGGCTCGGCATTGGATCGGCATTGGATCGGCATTGGATCTGCATTGGCTCGGCACTGGCTCGGCATTGGCTCGGCATTGGCTCGGCATTGGCTCGGCATTGGCTCGGCATTGGCTCGGCATTGGTTCGGCATTGGATCGGCATTGGATTGGCTCGCACTGGCGCAGCACTGGCTCGGCATTGGCTCGGCATTGGATAGTCATTATCTCGGCATTGGCTCGGCATTGGATGGGCATTGGCTCGGCATTGGCTCGGCATTGGCTCGGCACTGGATCGGCATTGGCTCGGCATTGGCTCGGCATTGGCTCGGCAATGGCTCGGCATTGGCTCGGCATTGGTTCGGCATTGGATCGGCATTGGATCGGCATTGGATCGGCATTGGATCGGCATTGGCTCGGCATTGACTCGGCACTGGCTCGGCATTGGCTCGGCATTGGCTCTGCGATGGCTCGGCATTGGCTCGGCATTGGATCGGCATTGGATCGGCATCGGCTCGGCATTGGCTCGGCATTGGCTCGGCATTGGCTCAGCATTGGATCGGCATTGGCTCGGCATTGGCTCGGCATTGGATCGGCATTGGCTCGGCATTGGATCGGCATTGGATTGGCTCGCACTGGCGCAGCACTGGCTCGGCATTGGATCGGCGTTGGATCGGCATTGGCTCGGCATTGGATAGGCATTATCTCGGCATTGGATGGGCATTGGCTCGGCATTGGCTCGGCATTGGATGGGCATTGGCTCGGCATTGGCTCGGCATTGGCTCGGCATTGGATCGGCATTGGCTCGGCATTTGCTCGGCACTGGCTCGGCATTGGCTCGGCATTGGCTCGGCATTGGCTCGGCATTGGATCGGCATTGGATTGGCTCGCACTGGCGCAGCACTGGCTCGGCATTGGATCGGCGTTGGATCGGCATTGGCTCGGCATTGGATAGGCATTACCTCGGTATTGGCTCGGCATTGGATGGGCATTGGCTCGGCACTGGATCGGCATTGGATCGGCACTGGCTCGGCACTGGCTCGGCATTGGCTCGGCAATGGCTCGGCATTGGCTCGGCATTGGATCGGCATTGGATCGGCATTGGCTCGGCATTGGATCGGCATTGGATCGGCATTGGCTCGGCATTGGATCGGCATTGGATTGGCTCGCACTGGCTCCGCACTGGCTCGGCACTGGCTCGGCATTGGCTCTGCATTGGTTCGGCATTGGATCGGCACTGGCTCGGCACTGGCTCGGCATTGGCTCGGCATTGGCTCGGCATTGGCTCGGCGTTGGCTCGGCATTGGCTCGGCACTGGATCGGCACTGGCTCGGCATTGGATTGGCTCGCACTGGCGCAGCACTGGCTCGGAATTGGCTCGGCGTTGATAGGCATTATCTCGGCATTGGATGGGCATTGGCTCGGCATTGTCTCGGCACTGGCTCGGCATTGGCTCGGCATTGGATCGGCATTGGATCGGCACTGGCTCGGCACTGGCTCGGCATTGGCTCGGCATTGGCTCGGCATTGGATCGACATTGGTTCGACATTGGCTCGGCATTGGATCGGCATTAGCTCGGCACTGGTTCGGCATTGGCTTGGCATTGGCTCGGCATTGGATCGGCATTGGCTCGGCACTGGCTCGGCATTGGCTCGGCATTGGATCGGCATTGGATCGTCATTGGATTGGCTCGCACTGGCTCCGCACTGGCTCGGCACTGGCTCGGCATTGGCTCGGCATTGGATCGGCATTGGATCGGCACTGGCTCGGCACTGGCTCGGCATTGGCTCGGCATTGGCTCGGCATTGGCTCGGCATTGGATCGGCATTGGCTCGGCATTGGATCGGCATTGGCTGGGCACTGGCTCGGCATTGGCTCGGCATTGGATCGGCATTGGATTGGCTCGCACTGGCTCCGCACTGGCTCGGCATTGTCTCGGCATTGGATCGGCATTGGCTCGGCACTGGCTCGGCATTGACTCGGCATTGGCTCGGCATTTTATCGGCATTGGATCGGCATTGGCTCGGCATTGGCTCGGCATTGGATTGATTCGCACTGGCGCAGCACTGGCTCGGCATTGGCTCGGCATTGGCTCGGCGTTGGATCAGCATTGGCTCGGCATTGGATAGGCATTATCTCGGCATTGGATGGGCATTGGCTCGGCATTGGATCGGCATTGGCTCGGCACAGGCTCGGCATTGGCTCGGCATTGGATCGGCATTGGATCGGCATTGGATTGGCTCGCACTGGCTCCGCACTGGCTCGGCACTGGCTCGGCATTGGCTCTGCATTGGTTCGGCATTGGATCGGCACTGGCTCGGCACTGGCTCGGCATTGGCTCGGCATTGGCTCGGCATTGGCTCGGCGTTGGCTCGGCATTGGCTCGGCACTGGATCGGCACTGGCTCGGCATTGGATTGGCTCGCACTGGCGCAGCACTGGCTCGGCATTGGCTCGGCGTTGATAGGCATTATCTCGGCATTGGATGGGCATTGGCTCGGCATTGTCTCGGCACTGGCTCGGCATTGGCTCGGCATTGGATCGGCATTGGATCGGCACTGGCTCGGCACTGGCTCGGCATTGGCTCGGCATTGGCTCGGCATTGGATCGACATTGGTTCGACATTGGCTCGGCATTGGATCGGCATTAGCTCGGCACTGGTTCGGCATTGGCTCGGCGTAGGATCGGCATTGGCTTGGCATTGGCTCGGCATTGGATCGGCATTGGCTCGGCACTGGCTCGGCATTGGCTCGGCATTGGATCGGCATTGGATCGTCATTGGATTGGCTCGCACTGGCTCCGCACTGGCTCGGCACTGGCTCGGCATTGGCTCGGCATTGGATCGGCATTGGATCGGCACTGGCTCGGCACTGGCTCGGCATTGGCTCGGCATTGGCTCGGCATTGGCTCGGCATTGGATCGGCATTGGCTCGGCATTGGATCGGCATTGGCTGGGCACTGGCTCGGCATTGGCTCGGCATTGGATCGGCATTGGATTGGCTCGCACTGGCTCCGCACTGGCTCGGCATTGTCTCGGCATTGGATCGGCATTGGCTCGGCACTGGCTCGGCATTGACTCGGCATTGGCTCGGCATTTTATCGGCATTGGATCGGCATTGGCTCGGCATTGGCTCGGCATTGGATTGACTCGCACTGGCGCAGCACTGGCTCGGCATTGGCTCGGCATTGGCTCGGCGTTGGATCAGCATTGGCTCGGCATTGGATAGGCATTATCTCGGCATTGGATGGGCATTGGCTCGGCATTGGATCGGCATTGGCTCGGCACAGGCTCGGCATTGGCTCGGCATTGGATCGGCATTGGATCGGCATTGGATTGGCTCGCACTGGCTCCGCACTGGCTCGGCACTGGCTCGGCATTGGCTCTGCATTGGTTCGGCATTGGATCGGCACTGGCTCGGCACTGGCTCGGCATTGGCTCGGCATTGGCTCGGCATTGGCTCGGCGTTGGCTCGGCATTGGCTCGGCACTGGATCGGCACTGGCTCGGCATTGGATTGGCTCGCACTGGCGCAGCACTGGTTCGGCATTGGCTCGGCGTTGATAGGCATTATCTCGGCATTGGATGGGCATTGGCTCGGCATTGTCTCGGCACTGGCTCGGCATTGGCTCGGCATTGGCTCGGCATTGGATCGACATTGGTTCGACATTGGCTCGGCATTGGATCGGCATTAGCTCGGCACTGGTTCGGCATTGGCTCGGCGTAGGATCGGCATTGGCTTGGCATTGGCTCGGCATTGGATCGGCATTGGCTCGGCACTGGCTCGGCATTGGCTCGGCATTGGATCGGCATTGGATCGTCATTGGATTGGCTCGCACTGGCTCCGCACTGGCTCGGCACTGGCTCGGCATTGGCTCGGCATTGGATCGGCATTGGATCGGCACTGGCTCGGCACTGGCTCGGCATTGGCTCGGCATTGGCTCGGCATTGGCTCGGCATTGGATCGGCATTGGCTCGGCATTGGATCGGCATTGGCTGGGCACTGGCTCGGCATTGGCTCGGCATTGGATCGGCATTGGATTGGCTCGCACTGGCTCCGCACTGGCTCGGCATTGTCTCGGCATTGGATCGGCATTGGCTCGGCACTGGCTCGGCATTGACTCGGCATTGGCCCGGCATTTCATCGGCATTGGATCGGCATTGGCTCGGCATTGGCTCGGCATTGGATTGACTCGCACTGGCGCAGCACTGGCTCGGCATTGGCTCGGCATTGGCTCGGCGTTGGATCAGCATTGGCTCGGCATTGGATAGGCATTATCTCGGCATTGGATGGGCATTGGCTCGGCATTGGATCGGCATTGGCTCGGCATTGGCTCGGCACTGGCTCGGCATTGGTTCGGCATTGTTTCGGCATTGGATCGGCATTGGATTGGCTCGCACTGGCGCAGCACTGGCTCGGCATTGGATCGGCGTTGGATCGGCATTGGCTCGGCATTGGATAGTCATTATCTCGGCATTGGCTCGGCATTGGATGGGCATTGGCTCGGCATTGGCTCGGCATAGGCTCGGCACTGGATCGGCATTGGATCGGCACTGGCTCGGCACTGGCTCGGCATTGGCTCGACAATGGCTCGGCATTGGCTCGGCATTGGATCGGCAATGGATCGGCATTGGATCGGCATTGGCTCGGCATTGGTTCGGCATTGGCTCGGCACTGGCTCGGCATTGGCTCGGCATTGGATCGGCATTGGATCGGCATTGGATTGGCTCGCACTGGCTCCGCACTGGCTCTGCACGGGCTCGGCATTGGCTCGGCATTGGATCGGCATTGGATCGGCATTGGATCGGCATTGGATCGGCATTGGATCGGCATTGGCTCGGCACTGGCTCGGCATTGGCTCGGCATTGGCGCGGCATTGGCTCGGCATTGGCTCGGCATTGGCTCGGCATTGGCTCGGCTTTGGATCGGCATTGGATCGGCATTGGATCGGCATTGGCTCGGCACTGGCTCGGCATTGGCTCGGCATTGGATCGGCATTGGATCGGCATTGGATCGGCATTGGCTCGGCACTGGCTCGGCATTGGCTCGGCATTGGCTCGGCATTGGCTCGGCATTGGCTCGGCATTGGATCGGCATTGGATCGGCATTGGATCGGCATTGGCTCGGCACTGGCTCGGCATTGGCTCGGCATTGGCGCGGCATTGGATCGGCATTGGATTGGCTCGCACTGGCTCCGCACTGGCTCGGCACTGGCTCGGCATTGGCTCTGCATTGGTTCGGCATTGGATCGGCACTGGCTCGGCATTGGCTCGGCATTGGATCGGCATTGGATCGGCATTGGATCGGCATTGGCTCGGCACTGGCTCGGCATTGGCTCGGCATTGGCTCGGCATTGGCTCGGCATTGGCTCGGCATTGGATCGGCATTGGATCGGCATTGGATCGGCATTGGCTCGGCACAGGCTCGGCATTGGCTCGGCATTGGATCGGCATTGGATCGGCATTGGATCGGCATTGGCTCGGCACTGGCTCGGCATTGGCTCGGCATTGGATCGGCATTGGATCGGCATTGGATCGGCATTGGCTCGGCACTGGCTCGGCATTGGCTCGGCATTGGCTCGGCATTGGCTCGGCATTGGCTCGGCATTGGATCGGCATTGGATCGGCATTGGATCGGCATTGGCTCGGCACAGGCTCGGCATTGGCTCGGCATTGGATCGGCATTGGATCGGCATTGGATTGGCTCGCACTGGCTCCGCACTGGCTCGGCACTGGCTCGGCATTGGCTCTGCATTGGTTCGGCATTGGATCGGCACTGGCTCGGCACTGGCTCGGCATTGGCTCGGCATTGGCTCGGCATTGGCTCGGCGTTGGCTCGGCATTGGCTCGGCACTGGATCGGCACTGGCTCGGCATTGGATTGGCTCGCACTGGCGCAGCACTGGTTCGGCATTGGCTCGGCGTTGATAGGCATTATCTCGGCATTGGATGGGCATTGGCTCGGCATTGTCTCGGCACTGGCTCGGCATTGGCTCGGCATTGGATCGGCATTGGATCGGCACTGGCTCGGCACTGGCTCGGCATTGGCTCGGCATTGGCTCGGCATTGGATCGACATTGGTTCGACATTGGCTCGGCATTGGATCGGCATTAGCTCGGCACTGGTTCGGCATTGGCTCGGCGTAGGATCGGCATTGGCTTGGCATTGGCTCGGCATTGGATCGGCATTGGCTCGGCACTGGCTCGGCATTGGCTCGGCATTGGATCGGCATTGGATCGTCATTGGATTGGCTCGCACTGGCTCCGCACTGGCTCGGCACTGGCTCGGCATTGGCTCGGCATTGGATCGGCATTGGATCGGCACTGGCTCGGCACTGGCTCGGCATTGGCTCGGCATTGGCTCGGCATTGGCTCGGCATTGGATCGGCATTGGCTCGGCATTGGATCGGCATTGGCTGGGCACTGGCTCGGCATTGGCTCGGCATTGGATCGGCATTGGATTGGCTCGCACTGGCTCCGCACTGGCTCGGCATTGTCTCGGCATTGGATCGGCATTGGCTCGGCACTGGCTCGGCATTGACTCGGCATTGGCCCGGCATTTCATCGGCATTGGATCGGCATTGGCTCGGCATTGGCTCGGCATTGGATTGACTCGCACTGGCGCAGCACTGGCTCGGCATTGGCTCGGCATTGGCTCGGCGTTGGATCAGCATTGGCTCGGCATTGGATAGGCATTATCTCGGCATTGGATGGGCATTGGCTCGGCATTGGATCGGCATTGGCTCGGCATTGGCTCGGCACTGGCTCGGCATTGGTTCGGCATTGTTTCGGCATTGGATCGGCATTGGATTGGCTCGCACTGGCGCAGCACTGGCTCGGCATTGGATCGGCGTTGGATCGGCATTGGCTCGGCATTGGATAGTCATTATCTCGGCATTGGCTCGGCATTGGATGGGCATTGGCTCGGCATTGGCTCGGCATAGGCTCGGCACTGGATCGGCATTGGATCGGCACTGGCTCGGCACTGGCTCGGCATTGGCTCGACAATGGCTCGGCATTGGCTCGGCATTGGATCGGCAATGGATCGGCATTGGATCGGCATTGGCTCGGCATTGGTTCGGCATTGGCTCGGCACTGGCTCGGCATTGGCTCGGCATTGGATCGGCATTGGATCGGCATTGGATTGGCTCGCACTGGCTCCGCACTGGCTCTGCACGGGCTCGGCATTGGCTCGGCATTGGATCGGCATTGGATCGGCATTGGATCGGCATTGGATCGGCATTGGATCGGCATTGGCTCGGCACTGGCTCGGCATTGGCTCGGCATTGGCGCGGCATTGGCTCGGCATTGGCTCGGCATTGGCTCGGCATTGGCTCGGCTTTGGATCGGCATTGGATCGGCATTGGATCGGCATTGGCTCGGCACTGGCTCGGCATTGGCTCGGCATTGGATCGGCATTGGATCGGCATTGGATCGGCATTGGCTCGGCACTGGCTCGGCATTGGCTCGGCATTGGCTCGGCATTGGCTCGGCATTGGCTCGGCATTGGATCGGCATTGGATCGGCATTGGATCGGCATTGGCTCTGCACTGGCTCGGCATTGGCTCGGCATTGGCGCGGCATTGGATCGGCATTGGATTGGCTCGCACTGGCTCCGCACTGGCTCGGCACTGGCTCGGCATTGGCTCTGCATTGGTTCGGCATTGGATCGGCACTGGCTCGGCATTGGCTCGGCATTGGATCGGCATTGGATCGGCATTGGATCGGCATTGGCTCGGCACTGGCTCGGCATTGGCTCGGCATTGGCTCGGCATTGGCTCGGCATTGGCTCGGCATTGGATCGGCATTGGATCGGCATTGGATCGGCATTGGCTCGGCACAGGCTCGGCATTGGCTCGGCATTGGATCGGCATTGGATCGGCATTGGATCGGCATTGGATCGGCATTGGCTCGGCACTGGCTCGGCATTGGCTCGGCATTGGATCGGCATTGGATCGGCATTGGATCGGCATTGGCTCGGCACTGGCTCGGCATTGGCTCGGCATTGGCTCGGCATTGGCTCGGCATTGGCTCGGCATTGGATCGGCATTGGATCGGCATTGGATCGGCATTGGCTCGGCACAGGCTCGGCATTGGCTCGGCATTGGATCGGCATTGGATCGGCATTGGATTGGCTCGCACTGGCTCCGCACTGGCTCGGCACTGGCTCGGCATTGTCTCTGCATTGGTTCGGCATTGGATCGGCACTGGCTCGGCACTGGCTCGGCATTGGCTCGGCATTGGCTCGGCATTGGCTCGGCGTTGGCTCGGCATTGGCTCGGCACTGGATCGGCACTGGCTCGGCATTGGATTGGCTCGCACTGGCGCAGCACTGGTTCGGCATTGGCTCGGCGTTGATAGGAATTATCTCGGCATTGGATGGGCATTGGCTCGGCATTGTCTCGGCACTGGCTCGGCATTGGCTCGGCATTGGATCGGCATTGGATCGGCACTGGCTCGGCACTGGCTCGGCATTGGCTCGGCATTGGCTCGGCATTGGATCGACATTGGTTCGACATTGGCTCGGCATTGGATCGGCATTAGCTCGGCACTGGTTCGGCATTGGCTCGGCGTAGGATCGGCATTGGCTTGGCATTGGCTCGGCATTGGATCGGCATTGGCTCGGCACTGGCTCGGCATTGGCTCGGCATTGGATCGGCATTGGATCGTCATTGGATTGGCTCGCACTGGCTCCGCACTGGCTCGGCACTGGCTCGGCATTGGCTCGGCATTGGATCGGCATTGGATCGGCACTGGCTCGGCACTGGCTCGGCATTGGCTCGGCATTGGCTCGGCATTGGCTCGGCATTGGATCGGCATTGGCTCGGCATTGGATCGGCATTGGCTGGGCACTGGCTCGGCATTGGCTCGGCATTGGATCGGCATTGGATTGGCTCGCACTGGCTCCGCACTGGCTCGGCATTGTCTCGGCATTGGATCGGCATTCGCTCGGCACTGGCTCGGCATTGACTCGGCATTGGCCCGGCATTTCATCGGCATTGGATCGGCATTGGCTCGGCATTGGCTCGGCATTGGATTGACTCGCACTGGCGCAGCACTGGCTCGGCATTGGCTCGGCATTGGCTCGGCGTTGGATCAGCATTGGCTCGGCATTGGATAGGCATTATCTCGGCATTGGATGGGCATTGGCTCGGCATTGGATCGGCATTGGCTCGGCATTGGCTCGGCACTGGCTCGGCATTGGTTCGGCATTGTTTCGGCATTGGATCGGCATTGGATTGGCTCGCACTGGCGCAGCACTGGCTCGGCATTGGATCGGCGTTGGATCGGCATTGGCTCGGCATTGGATAGTCATTATCTCGGCATTGGCTCGGCATTGGATGGGCATTGGCTCGGCATTGGCTCGGCATAGGCTCGGCACTGGATCGGCATTGGATCGGCACTGGCTCGGCACTGGCTCGGCATTGGCTCGACAATGGCTCGGCATTGGCTCGGCATTGGATCGGCAATGGATCGGCATTGGATCGGCATTGGCTCGGCATTGGTTCGGCATTGGCTCGGCACTGGCTCGGCATTGGCTCGGCATTGGATCGGCATTGGATCGGCATTGGATTGGCTCGCACTGGCTCCGCACTGGCTCTGCACGGGCTCGGCATTGGCTCGGCATTGGATCGGCATTGGATCGGCATTGGATCGGCATTGGATCGGCATTGGATCGGCATTGGCTCGGCACTGGCTCGGCATTGGCTCGGCATTGGCGCGGCATTGGCTCGGCATTGGCTCGGCATTGGCTCGGCTTTGGATCGGCATTGGATCGGCATTGGATCGGCATTGGCTCGGCACTGGCTCGGCATTGGCTCGGCATTGGATCGGCATTGGATCGGCATTGGATCGGCATTGGCTCGGCACTGGCTCGGCATTGGCTCGGCATTGGCTCGGCATTGGCTCGGCATTGGCTCGGCATTGGATCGGCATTGGATCGGCATTGGATCGGCATTGGCTCGGCACTGGCTCGGCATTGGCTCGGCATTGGCGCGGCATTGGCTCGGCATTGGCTCGGCATTGGCTCGGCATTGGCCCGGCATTGGCGCGGCATTGGCTCGGCATTGGATCGGCATTGGCTCCACATTGGCCAGGCATTGGATCGGTATTGGCTCGGCATTGGCTCGGCATTGGATCGGCATTGGCTCGGCATTGGCTCGGCATTGGCTCGGCATTGGCTCGGCATTGGATCGGCATTGGCTCGGCATTGGATCGGCATTGGCTCGGCACTGGCTCGGCATTGGCTCGGCATTGGATCGGCATTGGATTGGCTCGCACTGGCTCCGCACTGGCTCGGCATTGTCTCGGCATTGGATCGGCATTGGCTCTGCACTGGCTCGGCATTGACTCGGCATTGGCTCGGCATTTTATCGGCATTGGATCGGCATTGGCTCGGCATTGGATTGACTCGCACTGGCGCAGCACTGGCTCGGCATTGGCTCGGCATTGGCTCGGCATTGGCTCGGCGTTGGATCAGCATTGGCTCGGCATTGGATAGGCATTATCTCGGCATTGGATGGGCATTGGCACGGCATTGGATCGGCATTGGCTCGGCATTGGCTCGGCACTGGCTCGGCATTGGTTCGGCATTGGCTCGGCATTGGATCGGCATTGGATTGGCTCGCACTGGCGCAGCACTGGCTCGGCATTGGATCGGCGTTGGATCGGCATTGGCTCGGCATTGGATAGTCATTATCTCGGCATTGGCTCGGCATTGGATGGGCATTGGCTCGGCATTGGCTCGGCATTGGCTCGGCACTGGATCGGCATTGGATCGGCACTGGGTCGGCACTGGCTCGGCATTGGCTCGGCAATGGCTCGGCATTGGCTCGGCATTGGATCGGCAATGGATCGGCATTGGATCGGCATTGGCTCGGCATTGGTTCGGCATTGGCTCGGCACTGGCTCGGCATTGGCTCGGCATTGGATCGGCATTGGATTGGCTCGCACTGGCTCCGCACTGGCTCGGCACGGGCTCGGCATTGGCTCGGCATTGGCTCGGCATTAGATCGGCATTGGATCGGCATTGGATCGGCATTGGATCGGCATTGGCTCAGCACTGGCTCGACATTGGCTCGGCATTGGCGCGGCATTGGCTCGGCATTGGCTCGGCATTGGATCGGCATTGGATCGGCATTGGATCGGCATTGGATCGGCATTGGCTCGGCACTGGCTCGGCATTGCCTCGGCATTGGATCGTCATTGGATCGGCATTGGATCGGCATTGGCTCGGCACTGGCTCGGCATTGGCTCGGCATTGGCTCGGCATTGGCTCGGCATTGGCTCGGCATTGGCTCGGCATTGGCTCGGCATTGGATCGGCATTGGATCGGCATTGGATCGGCATTGGCTCGGCACTGGCTCGGCTTTTGCTCGGCATTGGCGCGGCATTGGCTCGGCATTGGCTCGGCATTGGCTCGGCATTGGCCCGGCATTGGCGCGGCATTGGCTCGGCATTGGATCGGCATTGGCTCCACATTGGCTAGGCATTGGATCGGTATTGGCTCGGCATTGGCTAGGCATTGGATCGGCATTGGCTCGGCATTGGCTCCGCACTGGCTCGGCATTTTCTCGGCATTGGATCGGCATTGGCTCGGCATTGGATCGGCATTGGATCGGCATTGGATCGGCATTGGATCGGCATTGGCTCGGCATTGACTCGGCACTGGCTCGGCATTGGCTCGGCATTGGCTCTGCGATGGCTCGGCAATGGCTCGGCATTGGATCGGCATTGGATCGGCATCGGCTCGGCATTGGCTCGGCATTGGCTCGGCATTGGCTCAGCATTGGATCGGCATTGGCTCGGCATTGGATCGGCATTGGCTCGGCATTGGATCGGCATTGGATTGGCTCGCACTGGTGCAGCACTGGCTCGGCATTGGATCGGCGTTGGATCGGCATTGGCTCGGCATTGGATAGGCATTATCTCGGCATTGGATGGGCATTGGCTCGGCATTGGCTCGGCATTGGATGGGCATTGGCTCGGCATTGGATCGGCATTGGATCGGCATTGGATCGGCATTGGCTCGGCACTGGCTCGGCATTGCCTCGGCATTGGATCGTCATTGGCTCGGCATTGGATCGGCATTAGCTCGGCATTTGCTCGGCACTGGCTCGGCATTGGCTCGGCATTGGCTCGGCATTGGCTCGGCATTGGATCGGCATTGGATTGGCTCGCACTGGCGCAGCACTGGTTCGGCATTGGCTCGGCACTGGCTCGGCATTGGCTCGGCATTGGATCGGCATTGGATCGGCACTGGCTCGGCACTGGCTCGGCATTGGCTCGGCATTGGCTCGGCATTGGATCGGCATTAGCTCGGCACTGGTTCGGCATTGGCTCGGCGTAGGATCGGCATTGGCTTGGCATTGGCTCGGCATTGGATCGGCATTGGCTCGGCACTGGCTCGGCATTGGCTCGGCATTGGATCGGCATTGGATCGTCATTGGATTGGCTCGCACTGGCTCCGCACTGGCTCGGCACTGGCTCGGCATTGGCTCGGCATTGGATCGGCATTGGATCGGCACTGGCTCGGCACTGGCTCGGCATTGGCTCGGCATTGGCTCGGCATTGGCTCGGCATTGGCTCGGCATTGGATCGGCATTGGCTCGGCATTGGCTCGGCATTGGATCGGCATTGGCTCGGCACTGTCTCGGCATTGGCTCGGCATTGGATCGGCATTGGATTGGCTCGCACTGGCTCCGCACTGGCTCGGCATTGTCTCGGCATTGGATCGGCATTGGCTCGGCACTGGCTCGGCATTGACTCGGCATTGGCTCGGCATTTTATCGGCATTGGATCGGCATTGGCTCGGCATTGGATTGACTCGCACTGGCGCAGCACTGGCTCGGCATTGGCTCGGCATTGGCTCGGCATTGGCTCGGCGTTGGATCAGCATTGGCTCGGCATTGGATAGGCATTATCTCGGCATTGGATGGGCATTGGCTCGGCATTGGATCGGCATTGGCTCGGCATTGGCTCGGCACTGGCTCGGCATTGGTTCGGCATTGGCTCGGCATTGGATCGGCATTGGATTGGCTCGCACTGGCGCAGCACTGGCTCGGCATTGGATCGGCGTTGGATCGGCATTGGCTCGGCATTGGATAGTCATTATCTCGGCATTGGCTCGGCATTGGATGGGCATTGGCTTGGCATTGGCTCGGCATTGGATCGGCATTGGATTGGCATTGGCTCGGCATTGGATCGGCATTAGCTCGGCACTGGTTCGGCATTGGCTCGGCGTAGGATCGGCATTGGCTTGGCATTGGCTCGGCATTGGATCGGCATTGGCTCGGCACTGGCTCGGCATTGGCTCGGCTTTGAATCGGCATTGGATCGTCATTGGATTGGCTCGCACTGGCTCCGCACTGGCTCGGCACTGGCTCGGCATTGGCTCGGCATTGGATCGGCATTGGATCGGCACTGGCTCGGCACTGGCTCGGCATTGGCTCGGCATTGGCTCGGCACTGGCTCGGCATTGGCTCGGCATTGGATCGGCATTGGATCGGCAATGGCTCGGCACTGGCTCGGCATTGGCTCGACATTGGCTCGGCATTGGCTCGGCATTGGATGGGCATTGGCTCGGCATTGGATCGGCATTGGCTGGCATTGGCTCGGCACTGGCTCGGCATTGGTTCGGCATTGGCTCGGCATTGGATCGGCATTGGATTGGCTCGCACTGGCGCAGCACTGGCGCGGCATTGGATCGGCGTTGGATCGGCATTGGCTCGGCATTGGATAGTCATTATCTCGGCATTGGCTCGGCATTGGATCGGCATTGGATCGTCATTGGATTGGCTCGCACTGGCTCCGCACTGGCTCGGCATTGGCTCGGCATTGGCTCGGCATTGGATCGGCATTGGATCGGCACTGGCTCGGCACTGGCTCGGCACTGGCTCGGCATTGGCTCGGCATTGGCTCGGCATTTGCTCGGCATTGGCTCGGCATTGGATCGGCATTGGCTCGGCATTGGATCGGCATTGGCTCGGCACTGGCACGGCATTGGCTCGGCATTGGATCGGCATTGGATTGGTTCGCACTGGCTCCGCACTGGCTTGGCATTGTCTCGGCATTGTCTCGGCATTGGCTCGGCACTGGCTCGGCATTGACTCGGCATTGGCTCGGCATTGGCTCGGCATTTTATCGGCACTGGCTCGGCATTGGCTCGGCATTGGATCGGCATTGGATCGGCACTGGCTCGACACTGGCTCGGCATTGGCTCGGCATTGGCTCGGCATTGGCTCGGCATTGGATCGGCATTGGCTCGGCATTGGATCGGCATTGGCTCGGCATTGGATCGGCATTGGCTCGGCACTGGCTCGGCATTGGCTCGGCATTGGATCGGCATTGGATTGGCTCGCACTGGCTCCGCACTGGCTCGGCATTGTCTCGGCATTGGATCGGCATTGGCTCGGCACTGGCTCGGCATTGACTCGGCATTGGCTCGGCATTTTATCGGCATTGGATCGGCATTGGCTCGGCATTGGATTGACTCGCACTGGCGCAGCACTGGCTCGGCATTGGCTCGGCATTGGCTCGGCGTTGGATCAGCATTGGATAGGCATCATCTCGGCATTGGATGGGCATTGGCTCGGCATTGGATCGGCATTGGCTCGGCATTGGCTCGGCACTGGCTCGGCATTGGTTCGGCATTGGCTCGGCATTGGATCGGCATTGGATTGGCTCGCACTGGCGCAGCACTGGCTCGGCATTGGATCGGCGTTGGATCGGCATTGGCTCGGCATTGGATAGTCATTATCTCGGCATTGGCTCGGCATTGGATGGGCATTGGCTCGGCATTGGCTCGGCATTGGATCGGCATTGGATTGGCATTGGCTCGGCATTGGATCGGCATTAGCTCGGCACTGGTTCGGCATTGGCTCGGCGTAGGATCGGCATTGGCTTGGCATTGGCTCGGCATTGGATCGGCATTGGCTCGGCACTGGCTCGGCATTGGCTCGGCATTGAATCGGCATTGGATCGTCATTGGATTGGCTCGCACTGGCTCCGCACTGGCTCGGCACTGGCTCGGCATTGGCTCGGCATTGGATCGGCATTGGATCGGCACTGGCTCGGCACTGGCTCGGCATTGGCTCGGCATTGGCTCGGCACTGGCTCGGCATTGGCTCGGCATTGGATCGGCATTGGATCGGCAATGGCTCGGCACTGGCTCGGCATTGGCTCGGCATTGGCTCGGCATTGGCTCGGCATTGGATCGGCATTGGCTCGGCATTGGATCGGCATTGGCTGGCATTGGCTCGGCACTGGCTCGGCATTGGTTCGGCATTGGCTCGGCACTGGATCGGCATTGGATTGGCTCGCACTGGCGCAGCACTGGCTCGGCATTGGATCAGCGTTGGATCGGCATTGGCTCGGCATTGGATAGTCATTATCTCGGCATTGGATCGGCATTGGATCGTCATTGGATTGGCTCGCACTGGCTCCGCACTGGCTCGGCACTGGCTCGGCATTGGATCGGCATTGGCTCGCACTGGCTCCGCACTGGCTCCGCACTGGCTCGGCATTGGATCGGCATTGGCTCGGCATTGGATCGGCATTGGCTCGGCATTGAATCGGCATTGGATCGGCATTGGCTCGGCATTGGATCGGCATTGGATCGGCATTGGCTCGGCATTGGCACGGCATTGGCTCGGCACTGGCTCGGCATTGGCTCGGCATTGGCTCGGCATTGGCTCGGCAATGGCTCGGCATTGGCTCGGCATTGGAACGGCATTGGATCGGCATTGGTTCGGCATTGGCTCGGCATTGGCTCGGCACTGGCTCGGCATTGGCTCGGCATTGGATCGGCATTGGATCGGCATTGGATCGGCATTGGATTGGCTCGCACTGGCTCCGCACTGGCTCGGCACTGGCTCGACATTGGCTCGGCATTGGCTCGGCATTGGATCGGCATTGGATCGGCACTGGCTCGGCACTGGCTCGGCCTTTCTCTCGGCATTGGTTCGGCATTGGATCGGCATTGGATCGGCATTGGATTGGCTCGCACTGGCTCCGCACTGGCTCGGCACTGGCTCGGCATTGGCTCGGCATTGGCTCGGCATTGGATCGGCATTGGATCGGCACTGGCTCGGCACTGGCTCGGCATTGGCTCGGCATTGGCTCGGCATTGGCTCGGCATTGGCTCGGCGTTGGCTCGGCATTGGATCGGCATTGGCTCGGCATTGGATCGGCATTGGCTCGGCACTGGCTCGGCATTGGCTCGGCATTGGATCGGCATTGGATCGGCATTGGATTGGCTCGCACTGGCTCGGCATTGGCTCGGCATTGGATCGGCATTGGCTCGGCACTGGCTCGGCATTGGCTCGGCATTGGCGCGGCATTGGATCGGCATTGGATCGGCATTGGATCGGCATTGGATTGGCTCGCACTGGCTTCGCACTGGCTCGGCATTGGCTCGGCATTGGATCGGCATTCTCTCGGCACTGGCTCGGCATTGACTCGGCATTGGCTCGGCATTTTATCGGCATTGGATCGGCATTGGCTCGGCATTGGCTCGGCATTATATCGGCATTGGATCGGCATTGGCTCGGCACAGGCTCGGCATTGGCTCGGCATTGGATCGGCATTGGATTGGCTCCGCACTGGCTCGGCACTGGCTCGGCATAGGCTCGGCATTGGCTCGGCATTGGATCGGCATTGGATCGGCACTGGCTCGGCACTGGCTCGGTATTGGCTCGGCATTGGCTCGGCATTGGATCGGCATTGGATCGGCATTGGATTGGCATTGGATCGGCATTGGCTCGGCACTGGCTCGGCATTGGCTCGGCATTGGATCGGCATTGGATTGGCTCGCACTGGCTCCGCACTGGCTCGGCATTGGCTCGGCATTGGATCGGCATTGGCTCGGCTCTGGCTCGGCATTGGCTCGGCATTGGCTCGGCATTGGATCGGCATTGGATCGGCATTGGATTGGCTCGCACTGGCTCCGCACTGGCTAGGCATTGGCTCGGCATTGGATCGGCATTGGCTCGGCACTGGCTCGGCATTGACTCGGCATTGGCTCGGCATATTATCGGCATTGGATCGTCATTGGCTCGGCATTGGCTCGGCATTGGATCGGCATTGGCTCGGCATTGGATCGGCATTGGCTCGGCACTGGCTCGGCATTGGCTCGGAATTGGATCGGCATTGGATCGGCATTGGATTGGCTCGCACTGGCTCCGCACTGGCTCGGCAATGGTTCGGCATTGGATCGGCATTGGCTCGGCACTGGCTCGGCAGTGGCTCGGCATTGGCTCGGCATTGGATGGGCATTGGATCGGCATTGGATTGGCTCGCACTGGCTCCGCACTGGCTCGGCATTGGCTCGGCGTTGGAACGGCATTGGTTCGGCATTGGATATGCATTATCTCGGCATTGGATGGGCATTGGCTCGGCATTGGCTCGGCACTGGCTCGGCATTGGCTCGGCATTGGATCGGCATTGGCTCGGCACTGGCTCGGCATTGGCTCGGCATTGGCTCGGCATTGGATCGACATTGGTTCGGCATTGGCTCGGCATTGGATCGGCATTAGCTCGGCACTGGCTCGGCATTGGCTCGGCGTAGGATCGGCATTGGCTCGGCATTGGTTCGGCATTGGCTCGGAATCGGATCGGCATTGGATCGGCATTGGCTCGGCGTAGGATCGGCATTGGATCGGCATTGGATCGGCAATGGCTCGGCACTGGCTCGGCACTGGCTCGGCACTGGCTCGGCATTGGCTCGGCACTGGCTCGGCATTGGATTGGCTCGCACTGGCTCCGCATTGGATCGGCATTGGCTCGGCATTGGCTCGACATTGGATCGGCATTGGCTCGGCATTGGCTCGGCATTGGATCGGCATTGGATCGGCATTGGCTCGGCATTGGCACGGCATTGGCTCGGCACTGGCTCGGCATTGGCTCGGCATTGGCTCGGCATTGGCTCGGCATTGGCTCGGCATTGGCTCGGCATTGGCTCGGCAATGGCTCGGCATTGGCTCGGCATTGGATCGGCATTGGATCGGCATTGGCTCGGCATTGGCTCGCACTGGCTCCGCACTGGGTCGCCATTGGCTCGGCATTGGATCGGCATTGGCTCGGCACTGGCTCGGCATTGGCTCGGCATTGGCTCGGCATTGGATCGGCATTGGATCGGCATTAGATCGGCATTGGATTGGCTCGCACTGGCTCGGCATTGGCTCGGCATTGGATCGGCATTGGCTCGGCACTGGCTCGGCATTGACTCGGCATTGACTCGGCATTGGCTCGGCATTTTATCGGCATTGGATCGCCATTGGCTCGGCACTGGCTCGGCATTGGCTCGGCATTGGCTCGGCAATGGCTCGGCATTGGCTCGGCATTGGATCGGCATTGGATCGGCATTGGCTCGGCATTGGATCGGCATTGGCTCGCACTGGCTCCGCACTGGCTCGGCATTGGATCGGCATTTGCTCGGCATTGGCTCGGCATTGGATCGGCATTGGCTCAGCATTGAATCGGCATTGGATCGGCATTGGCTCGGCATTGGATCGGCATTGGATCGGCATTGGCTCGGCATTGGCACGGCATTGGCTCGGCACTGGCTCGGCATTGGCTCGGCATTGGTTCGGCAATGGCTCGGCATTGGCTCGGCATTGGATCGGCATTGGATTGGCTCGCACTGGCTCCGCACTGGCTCGGCACTGGCTCGGCATTGGCTCTGCATTGGCTCGGCATTGGATCGGCACTGGCTCGGCACTGGCTCGGCATTGGCTCGGCATTGGCTCGGCATTGGCTCGGCGTTGACTCGGCATTGGCTCGGCACTGGATCGGCATTGGATCGGCACTGGCTCGGCACTGGCTCGGCATTGGCTCGGCAATGGCTCGGCATTGGCTCGGCATTGGATCGGCATTGGATCGGCATTGGATCGGCATTGGCTCGGCATTGGATCGGCATTGGATCGGCATTGGATTGGCTCGCACTGGCTCCGCACTGGCTCGGCACTGACTCGGCATTGGCTCGGCATTGGATCGGCATTGGATCGGCACTGGCTCGGCACTGGCTCGGCATTGGCTCGGCATTGGCTCGGCATTGGCTCGGCATTGGCTCGGCAATGGCTCGGCATTGGCTCGGCATTGGATCGGCATTGTATCGGCATTGTATCGGCATTGGCTCGGCATTGGATCGGCATTGGCTCGGCACTGGCTCGGCACTGGCTCGGCACTGGATCGGCATTGGATCGGCACTGGCTCGGCACTGGCTCGGCATTGGCTCGGCAATGGCTCGGCATTGGCTCGGCATTGGATCGGCATTGGATCGGCATTGGATCGGCATTGGCTCGGCATTGGATCGGCATTGGATCGGCATTGGATTGGCTCGCACTGGCTCCGCACTGGCTCGGCACTGACTCGGCATTGGCTCGGCATTGGATCGGCATTGGATCGGCACTGGCTCGGCACTGGCTCGGCATTGGCTCGGCATTGGCTCGGCATTGGCTCGGCATTGGCTCGGCAATGGCTCGGCATTGGCTCGGCATTGGATCGGCATTGGCTCGGCACTGGCTCGGCATTGGCTCGGCATTGGATCGGCATTGGATCGGCATTGGATTGGCTCGCACTGGCTCGGCATTGGCTCGGCATTGGATCGGCATTGGCTCGGCACTGGCTCGGCATTGGCTCGGCATTGGCGCGGCATTGGATCGGCATTGGATCGGCATTGGATCGGCATTGGATTGGCTCGCACTGGCTTCGCACTGGCTCGGCATTGGCTCGGCATTGGATCGGCATTCTCTCGGCACTGGCTCGGCATTGACTCGGCATTGGCTCGGCATTTTATCGGCATTGGATCGGCATTGGCTCGGCATTGGCTCGGCATTATATCGGCATTGGATCGGCATTGGCTCGGCACAGGCTCGGCATTGGCTCGGCATTGGATCGGCATTGGATCGGCATTGGATTGGCTCCGCACTGGCTCGGCACTGGCTCGGCATAGGCTCGGCATTGGCTCGGCATTGGATCGGCATTGGATCGGCACTGGCTCGGCACTGGCTCGGCATTGGCTCGGCATTGGCTCGGCATTGGATCGGCATTGGATCGGCATTGGATTGGCATTGGATCGGCATTGGCTCGGCACTGGCTCGGCATTGGCTCGGCATTGGATCGGCATTGGATTGGCTCGCACTGGCTCCGCACTGGCTCGGCATTGGCTCGGCATTGGATCGGCATTGGCTCGGCTCTGGCTCGGCATTGGCTCGGCATTGGCTCGGCATTGGATCGGCATTGGATCGGCATTGGATTGGCTCGCACTGGCTCCGCACTGGCTAGGCATTGGCTCGGCATTGGATCGGCATTGGCTCGGCACTGGCTCGGCATTGACTCGGCATTGGCTCGGCATATTATCGGCATTGGATCGTCATTGGCTCGGCATTGGCTCGGCATTGGATCGGCATTGGCTCGCACTGGCTCCGCACTGGCTCGGCATTGGATCGGCATTTGCTCGGCATTGGCTCGGCATTGGATCGGCATTGGCTCAGCATTGAATCGGCATTGGATCGGCATTGGCTCGGCATTGGATCGGCATTGGATCGGCATTGGCTCGGCATTGGCACGGCATTGGCTCGGCACTGGCTCGGCATCGGCTCGGCATTGGCTCGGCATTGGCTCGGCATTGGTTCGGCAATGGCTCGGCATTGGCTCGGCATTGGATCGGCATTGGATTGGCTCGCACTGGCTCCGCACTGGCTCGGCACTGGCTCGGCATTGGCTCTGCATTGGCTCGGCATTGGATCGGCACTGGCTCGGCACTGGCTCGGCATTGGCTCGGCATTGGCTCGGCATTGGCTCGGCGTTGACTCGGCATTGGCTCGGCACTGGATCGGCATTGGATCGGCACTGGCTCGGCACTGGCTCGGCATTGGCTCGGCAATGGCTCGGCATTGGCTCGGCATTGGATCGGCATTGGATCGGCATTGGATCGGCATTGGCTCGGCATTGGATCGGCATTGGATCGGCATTGGATTGGCTCGCACTGGCTCCGCACTGGCTCGGCACTGACTCGGCATTGGCTCGGCATTGGATCGGCATTGGATCGGCACTGGCTCGGCACTGGCTCGGCATTGGCTCGGCATTGGCTCGGCATTGGCTCGGCATTGGCTCGGCAATGGCTCGGCATTGGCTCGGCATTGGATCGGCATTGTATCGGCATTGTATCGGCATTGGCTCGGCATTGGATCGGCATTGGCTCGGCACTGGCTCGGCACTGGATCGGCATTGGATCGGCACTGGCTCGGCACTGGCTCGGCATTGGCTCGTCATTGGCTAGCCATTGGCTCGGCATTGCATTGGTTCGTCATTGGCTCGGCATTGGCTCTGCATTGGCTCGGAATTGGCTCGGCACTGGTTCGGCATTGGCTCGACATTGGCTCGGCATT
>JBAMBO010003770.1:0-75508 GCA_037044535.1 Lordiphosa magnipectinata
CTTTGACCATTTTAGTTATCTTTAGTAACTAACTTTATTTAATAATAGTATTACACGCTAAAATGAATGAATCGCGATGGCCTCGTGTTGTATCGATAGCTTGCCACTCCTATCGATAAGTGGCTGCAACTATCGCCTCACGGACTGACTTGGTGATGCCACAGCTACTCCCTCCCCAGTGACCAGGTCGGGAGCGAATGTAACCTTACGAGGTTGTTCGTATGTGCGCAGCGTCTTTGGTGGCTGTGAATCGTTTCCGGTTTCTTGTTCCCTCGCCACGAACGCCGGCTTAAGGCGCTCCGTTGAAACAGCTACTTCTTTGCCATCGATTTTGATGACAAACACGCGATCAGTAGGTCGTTTTACCACTTCGTAGGGCCCAGAATATGGAGGTTCTAATGGTTGTCGAACGCTGTCTGTCCTAAGCATGACATGAGAACAGTCATTCATGTGTTTTAGCACGAACATGCTTCGGTTCGATCCAATATGATGGGCTGCAGGCGCCGGTCGAACAAGGCGCATATGCTCTCGAAATTTTTCGATAAATATTTTTGGGTTCAATGGTTTAGTCAAATCATCGAAAAATTCATTTGGGATTCGAATATGACTGCCATAGATCATCTCGGCAGATGATGTACCGAGGTCTTCTTTGTAGCTCGTTCTTAAACCCAATAACACGGTTGGGAGCAAGTCGGTCCAAGGCGTTTGTGGATTACACATGAGGGCGGCTTTGAATGATCGATGCCATCTCTCTATCATGCCGTTTGATTGTGGATGATATGCCGTGGTATGAATACGTTTGCTGCCCACCAAGTCGCCGAGTGCCTTGAAAAGGGCAGACTCAAATTGAGATCCTTGATCTGTGGTGATGGTATGGGGACAGCCAAATCGTGAGATCCAATGTGACCAGAACATTGAAGCCACTGTGTCGGCAGTAATGTCTTTTAACGGAACTGCTTCCGGCCATCTGGAAAACCGGTCGATCATCGTGAGACAATAGCGGTATCCACTTACTTGAGGCATGATTACGATATCCAAATGTACGTGGTCGAAACGGTTATCGGGCATGTCAATCTTCTCGGGAATCATTTTGTTGTGTCGATGTATTTTAGCTCTTTGGCAGCGTATACAGTTTCTTGCCCATGAGATTACGTCCTTCCTCATCGACGGCCATACATACTTTCGTCGTATTTGTCGCAATGTGGGTCTGCCACTCGGATGTGAAAGGCCATGTACGGAAGCGAAAACATCATACCTCATGGATTGAGGAATATATGGTCTGTTTGATCCAGTGGAGATGTCGCAATATACCATTACATTTCCATCAAACTGGATACGTTGAAGTTGAAGAGAGGTACTTCCGAGTTGGAGTTGCTCCAGGTCATCGTCGTCTTGCTGTTCGTCTGAAATTTTTTCCAACGAAATTTCACCAGGCATCGAAATCGCGTTGAGTCGTGAGAGTGCATCAGCTACTGTGTTCTCAGGGCCAGCCACGTGCACTATATTAGTGGAGTACTGCGATATAAAATCCAGATGACGCAGC
This sequence comes from Lordiphosa magnipectinata, assembly GCA_037044535.1. Lineage (NCBI taxonomy): Eukaryota > Metazoa > Arthropoda > Insecta > Diptera > Drosophilidae > Lordiphosa > Lordiphosa magnipectinata. The sequence continues at coordinate 1,544 of JBAMBO010003770.1, forward strand.
TGTCGTGGCGATGCTTTCTCGGGTTTTTGAGAAAAAGCATAAATAAGAGGTTTGTGGTCTGTCTTAATGACAAATACACGAGCCTCTAGCATGTGCTTGAAATAACGTATTGAATCATGAATTGCAAGCAACTCCCGATCGTACGTACTGTAGTTTCTTTCGGTCTGTGTCAGCTTTCGAGAAAAGAATCCAATCGGGTGCCATCGTTTGTTGATCTGTTGCTCCAATGCTGCACCAATTGCCGTGTCTGAAGCATCGCACACCAAGGCCAACATCGCATCAGACGCGGGGTGTGCTATGAGAGCAGCTTGTGTGACGGAAAGCTTGCACTGCTCGAATGCGTCCAGTGCCTCAGGAGTCCATTGAATTTTGCGATTGTCGTTCTTTTTAATCCCTTTGCACATTTCGCTAAGTGGCGCTTGAATCTCAGATGCATGAGGAATACAACGGCGGTAGTAATTTATGATGCCTAGAAATCTACTAAGTTCAGCAAGTGTTTCCGGCCGATTGTACTTAGCAATAGCATCAATTCGATCCTCAGGTGGCCGCACTCCCTCGGAGTTTATGGTATAGCTCAGAAACTGCACTATAGGTTTAGCGATTTGGCATTTGTTCGTATTGATGCTCAGGCCATGTTTCTGAAGTATTGAGAGTACGACTCGTAGGTGCTGCTCGTGCTCATCCGGATCTCTAGACATAATCAGTACATACTGACGACATCGTCGATGTAGCAATATACAAAATCCAAGCCCCTAAATATGCTATCCATAAATCGCTGAAACGTCTGTGTCGCGTTCTTCAAGCCAAACGGCATGTATAGGAACTCAATTAAGCCGAAGGGAGTGCATACAGCGGTCTTCTTAATGTCTTCCTGAGACATTGGAATCTGATAATAGGCGCGAACCAAATCCAATGTCGAGAATATGGTTTTTCCGTGGAGTCGTTCGGCAAAATCGTGAATATGTGCAATGGGATAACGATCTGGCACAGTCATCGAATTAAGTTTGCGATAATCTCCACAAGCTCGCCAGCCACCAGTTCGCTTTGCAACCATATGCAAGGGGCTGGACCAGGAACTTTTTGATGGCCGACAGATGCCTTGGTCGAGCAGGAAATTTATTTCGTCTTTTGCGATGTCGAGTTTTTCCCCAGAAAGTCGTCTGGGGCGATCAGCTACTGGAGTCCCACAAGTTTCTATATGGTGCGAAACATTGTGCGTACTCTTGGTGCTGTGTTTTGTTGGTGTCCTGGTGACGTCTATGAATTGCGCAAGGACACCTCTGAAATCGATGTTTTTGTTGAGTGTCGATATGGTGGAGTCAATAGTACTGGGTATTGTTCCCCGAGTAGAGACTCTCGTTGTTTGGTCGATTAGTTTTTTGGTGTTGAGGTCGATGAGAAGATTATAGTGAGCCAATAAATCGGCTCCGATTATTGGTGATTGTACATCAGCGATAATGAATGGCCATTTAATAGAGCGGCGCAATCCCAGATTGAGATCCAACACGCACGTGCCATAGGTTTTAATGGGCGTTTGATTTGCTGCGAACAGTTGTAAGTCGTTGACGATGGTCTTAAATTTTACAGATGTACGTGGAATCACGGACACTACTGAGCCTGAGTCGACCAAGAATCTTGTTTTCGAAGAGCGATCAAAAATATGTAGACGAGGCTCGGCCAGGCAATGGTCGCCCGACGACGAACCTGTCGAATTGTTGCTGGTTGTCATGCAGCTGCCACCAACCAGCGAGGACGACAACTGCTTTAGTTTGACGGCTTCCAGTACGGGCAGCCGGAGCGGCACTTACGTGCACGTGCACCGAACTCTTGGTGGTACCAGCATTTCTCCTTTGGCTCATCTCCCTTGTTGTTGGACGAACCTCGGAACGCACGTGAGGGAGAATTCGATTTGGAGCGTGATCCTCTGAGATTTCTGATTTCAAGTTGAAGTTTACTCACCGAGTCCATAAGTGACTGAATAGTCGCACTTCTGTCAGGCTTTGGTGAGCGCGCGAGAGCCTCCACTCCATTCGACGGAGACTGTTGCTGGGAGTTGACAGCAAATATAGAGCCTGGATTGGTCGCCTCCAACATTTTGTCCGCAGTCTTCGCGAGTTCGCTCAAATTTTCCTCCTTCCAGACAGACAAGAGCGGACGAATGCATTGGGGCATTTGGGCCATGAAGAGGGCGCGAACTACATTTTCGCTGCCAGTGGGGGGTGCAAGGCGTTTTATGCGAGCCAAAATTTCGGTGGGCTTTAAGCCCGTAGTATCAATCCCTTGGAGCAGACGATTTAATTTTGATTCTGGAGACTCAGCAAAATTGACAAGCAGCCGATCCTTGAGTGCATCGTACCGATCTTTTTCTGGAGGTGTCGCGACCAGGTCTTCGACACACTGAAGGACGTCGTCCTCCAGGTGAACTGCAATTATATCAAACCGATCAGCATCCTCTGTGACATTACTTAGCCGGAATGATCGCTCGAGTTGCGCAAACCAGAGCTGTGGGTTATCTTTGTTGAATTTCGGCACATGCAGGCGTGGGGGGCCGAGACGTGCGTCTGCCTGCTGCTGCTGCGTTTGATGTAGTACGTTTTGCATTATTTCCAGTTGGGCTCTCAATTCCTCCTCTGCCATGTTGATGTTGTTTCTGCTGTCAAAGAAGGTTTCCTCGTCGTCACTCCTTGTGTCTCGTTGAGTGAAACGCAAATTATATTTCGTCATCTACCAATGTGTATTGCATCAGACAATTTTTGCACGATAAAACAACAACAAGTTGAGGCGCGTTGCTTGACCGTAATTAAATTGAAAATAACTTTGTTATGTTTATTGCTTGTGTTCTTTAACTTAGTCGGGGGTCACCACTTTAGTTATCTTTAGTAACTAACTTTATTTAATAATAGTATTACACGCTAAAATGAATGAATGACAGTCGATAGAGTTGACGATGATGCAATGACGCTTCGTCCAGGTTCGCGCCTCGCGATGGCCTCGTGTTGTATCGATAGCTTGCCACTCCTATCGATAAGTGGCTGCAACTATCGCCTCACGGACTGACTTGGTGATGCCACACCATTTGCTTTAAAGTTTGTTATATGGCAGCTATACGATATATTCATCAGATTTTGACCAAACTTCCCAAAATTGTGTGGAAACCGATAATTATACTCTGTACCGAAGGTACATAGAGTATATTAAGTTTGTGCAAGTATATAAAGTATATATATTCTTGATCAGCATCAACAGCCGAGTCGATATAGCCATGTCCGTCTGTCCGTCCCTCTGTATGAACGCACAGATCTCAGAGACTAGAAGACCATTTTACTTATTAATGTGACAAAAGCAATAATAACATCAAAAGGCGACTATTCACGGTTTGTTTAATTATTTCCCAATACAACAAGAGCTTGTCTTGATAATTATAGTATTGGTCACAAAATGTAATTCGGGGAGGTTGGTAAAAATAAAATGTATCCTAGCTTAATAACTAATAGGGTAGATTTCAATTAAATTTAAGTTTACAGTGCAGCTTATTTTGATAATAGTAATATGATTAGATCATTTCAAACGATTAGATTTTTAAGATAGACGGTAAGGATGGTTTTGAAATGTGTTGCGTTCCTAATAGTTTTAAGATGGTGTGGGAGTTGGTTCCAACAGCGAGCAGCAAAGACATAGAAATGTTTTTCTGAACTGGCCAGGTTTAATCTTGGGCAAACTAAGTTTAATCCAGGAATCAAGAGACAGGTCGAATATTTGGTTGGCAAATGTGGTTATATGCTCAGAGGGCTTACGGTCAAAGACATATCTTGCAATAGAGTTGAAAGTTACACGGAGTCGTTGCATGCTATTGGCGTCACAATTAGCAAAAATTTCTATACCGTAGAATAACATTGGGACTAAACACGATCTTGCTATGAGCATTTTAATATTCTGCGGTATGAGGGATTTTGAGCCATATAGTTGCCTGAGAGAACCATAAGTTTTCCCAGAAGCTTTTGCTATGTGGTTACTCCAGGAGAGAGTTGCATTGAAGTGTATTCCAAGCTTGCTGATTTGATTTACATATTCAAGGGCAATATCATCAATAATAAGTCTAGGCAGCTGTGTTATATCAATGTGCTTTTTGTACACGATTAGACACTTAGATTTGACGGGTTTAATTGCATAAGCTGAGCTGTCGTCGCGTACGGTTGTCTTTTTCTTTGCTCCGCTTACAAATATTTTTTTTTTCCTGTGCTTATATTAAAGTTTCTGGCTAAATTAGTTCGGTCATAAACAACTCATCGCTACCGTGATTTGTGGCTAGATTGTCGGAGAGATATTGTGATATTTATTATTTAGCTATTCAATATAACTAATTACTTAATTTTGCACTTGCATATTCGGCTCTTTCTTTGTCCCCAACAGTGCGGTGTTGTTATTGCTTTTTTTTCTTTTGCTTAAACGTTTTGAGCTTACGCATTCGGCACATGCTAAAGCTTTAAGTACCGCTTATCACTCATTGCAATTTGTTATTCTTTTAAGAGTTTCTGATGCAACTGCGCTGACAATTATTTTTTGGAAGCTTTTGCAATTACGCGTGCCCTACACTTGAAGCTTAACAAAATGCGTTCTTGTTGTTTTGAGCAATGCGAGTTTAACCGTAAGGTTGGTTCCATGGATTTGCTTGTTGCTTGCTTTCTGTGTAACAATGTTGCCCATGTTAAGTGATCAGGCTTTCCTGCCCGCCAGAGGGTTGACCGTAGCACACGTATCATCAGGTAGGTCATTTATATAAATAGAAAACAAAAGTGGACCAAGAAGAGAACCTTGAGGGACACCCCTTGTAGTTGGAAGCAATTGTGACATGCGAGTGCCCGGGACAACGGCTTGCTGTCTAAAAGACAGATATGACTTAGTCATATTCGAAGCTGACGAGGACAAGTTGAATAGATAGCTTAGCTTAGTACATAAAATGTTGTGGTCCACATTGTCAAAAGCTTTACTAAAATCTAATAAGGTCAGGAATGTTACATGGCTTACACCAGTTTGCTTACGGATATCTTCGACTATATTTACGATGGCAGTTGTACAGCTACGGTTATTTTTGAAACCCGACTGCTTCTGACGCATGAAAGATTTAGGGCCGTTTTCTCATGTTGGTGTTTTTGCAAATCTAGGTGGATTTGCTGCATTTGCTTTGCTCATGTTCAATGCTAACCATCTAGATGAATTTCGTAGCAATCTACTTCAACCTGATTGATTTCAAATGCATGTACATGCTTATGCAAATTAAGTATTTTTATGTATCCGCGCATATGGTCACACTGAAAAATATTTGAAAACAAAAAACAACTGCTGCTAAAAACAGTTAAGTCTGAACTGTTATTAAGTAAACCAAAAATGGAAAATATTGGATGTGCCTTTAATATACAAGAACACCTGCAGACAATGCTGAATTTACAGATGCACATCCTGATTCCCCTAGTTCATTGCTTAAGCTAAGTTTACACATCCAAATAATTTGGCTAAATTTTGATAAAAATAGCCATGATTAAAGATTTTACAGGATTAAAATCTTAAACTATGGTTCCACGCTATAAATACGCAAATAGTTTGATCAAATATGGCCGAAAAGTTCCACAATTTGGCCTATATAGCCCAATTTTCATGAAAATTTGTCCAAATTGTATACCTGTGTGAACATAGGATTCGACCTACTGCTTAATCTCCCATCATGGTAACAAGTCGTTCCAAAAGAAAAACCTTCTCCTCCTCTGTAAAATTCTTGCTTTAATTTTTAAAATTGTCGCGCAATAAAAAAGACAAAATTCAGCCGAGTGCAAAGGTGCTGCCAACCTAGTATTATACCATACCAGCCCTCCCGGTGTGACCGTGGCGCAAATGCCCGAATTTATAATCAACCTACATGAGACAACCAATTGCGCAAAAACCATCTAGTTGCCAAATCTAGATGGATTTCGCTTTGAGCAAAAACATGAACATGAGAAAACGGCCCTTAGAATCCAGAAATGCTTGCATTTGTTTGAAAATTATTTGCTCGAGAGCCTTTGACAGGAACGGAAGGATGGAAATAGGTCTGAAATCACCATTCGACTTGGGTGTTGAAATTACTTTCGCGGCTTTCCACCTGTTTGAGAAAATGGATCTGGTAAGAGCAGTGTTAAATATATGGGAGATGGGTTCAATAAGTATTGGCAATACAATTTTTAAAAATTTTGGGTTTAGTTTGTCCAGTCCTTCTGCATCAGATTTAACATTTAATATACTTTCTAGAACATTGCAAGAACGGACACACATGAAGCTAAAACTATTATCACAGTGATGCCAAAGTCTTACGTACATATTACGGGTAGGGGCAGGTACATATGTCTGCACAAATTTTTTATTTAGTTGATCCACATCCAGATCACGTCCAGCTTGGGGACTGGTGTTGCTAATTCCTAGCTTCTTGAGCTCCTTCCAAATTTGACCAGATGCTCCTGCACTTATTAGTTTCGTGTGGTAATACGCACTTTTAGCACAACTAATCATTTTGGAAACCGAACTCTTAAGTTTTTTAAATTCTAACCGTAAATCGGGTAATTTATAGCGTTTCCACCTGTTGTAGGCAGCATCACGCAGTTCAATATGGCGTTTAATATAATTATTAAACCACGGATTTTGGGAAGGCTTAAATGTTTTTGTTTTAAGTGGTGCACATGTATTGAGTAGAAAGTCAAAATTAGAGTGAAATACTGCAAGTTGCGAGTCAGGAGTGGTAAGGTTGTAGATGAGAGTCCAATCACATTTACTAAATTCAAGCGCTAATTTCGCATAATCAATATTACTTAGGTCTCTATATTCATGGGAATGGTCAATATGATCTAGGGCTAAGTCATAAGTCAGAAAGATAAGATCGTGCTTCGAAAAAGGTGGTGCTGAGACCTGATCATAAATTAGAATTTTGCTGGGATCGCTGACAAAGAAGACATCTAACAGGGTGTTAGAATTATTTGTGAAGTGTGTGGGTAAGGTGCTGTTGACTACACTTAATCCAAGAGATTACATATCTATTTGGAGGTGAATTTCATTAAGCAAGTTACTATTCATGTCACCAGTCAATATGACATCGGAATAAGTTATGGAAATGTCCGAAAGTACATATGATCAGGTTGGAATATTCAATATGCCGATGTGGTCTATAAATACACCCAATCAATATTTTGTCACCAGGGCTGTTATTTTCTATTTCTATAAACAAAAATTCTATTGCACTCTCAGGGGAATTCTTACAAACTATTCTACTTCTGATTCTATTCTACGCCACCGGCATGACTTACACGGTCTGAACGGTTCAACATGTAACCATCACAACCAAACGGAAAATCACAGGAATTACAAACAAACCACGTCTCAGACACACATATAACATCTACATTTGAATTTACAAATAAGTATCTAAGCTCGTCCATTTTCTTAACTAGACTCTGCGCATTAATGTGAACCACATTTAAAAAGTTTCTCTGTTTGCTCAGGATTCTAATTATGCTGCTTGCTATGGAACTACTAGGTTTTAATTCCATTGATGAGATGAGGGCCTATTAGGAACGCACACTGCCTTTCCATTTATGGATACGGTCCAAAAACCAAACTTCGACCAATACAATCAACTTTAAATACAGCCTACAGACTTGCTCTTGGAACCTTTAGAGCCACACCAACAAAAAACATTATATTTGAAGCAAAAACCACCCCAATCGAAGACCGACGCGATCGTCTTACAGCACAACTTCGTAGGTCCCTTATTACAGCAAGAAACTCACCCATCTTTAGCATAACAATAAAATACAAGCCACCCAGAAAACTAAAATACCAATCAACCATAGACCGAATAATTGACGCTTGCCAGAAAAAAAAATCTGCCTTTTCGACCAACACTCAACAACAATCACTCAATCTAAACCACCTTGGTATCTAAAACATAATACAATAGACACATCACTTAGACTCACCACAAAATCAAATACAGGCAACCAATTATACCGTGCAAAATTTGAAGAAATCAAAAACGATAACTTAAATCGAAAATTTATTTACACAGATGGATCGCGAACGAAATCACAGCTTTTGCAATCACAACTGAAACAGAAGAAATCAAATGCGGTATTTTACCGCACTATTCAACCGTTTTCTCTTCCAAAATTATAGCCATCTCTGTAGCCCTTGAAACATTCAAAAGCAAACGAGGCAAGTACTGTATTTGCTTCGACTCACTTTCCGCCATAGACTCTATAGGAAATATTAATAATTCAGAACAGTACTTGACAATAGCCCGCAACACACTAATAAAATCTCACCCCAAATTCAAGATTATTTCGATTCCCGGCCATGTAGGTACAAAGGGAAACGAACATAAACGACACATCGAACTGGTACCAACTAATTAACCCAAACTAATTCAACAGCTACCATCTTTTCAAACACAACATATAACCCGCTTAGATCAAAAAAAATAACAAGACTCAGACTAGGACACACAAAAATCACACACCAACACTAAATAGATAAAAGCCCAATTACCTGCAACCTTTGCAACAATCAGATCCAGACATCAATAGAACACATACTAAGTAGCTGTCCATCACAAATTACCCACAGACAAGCAATATACGGGAACAATAACCCACTCCAACTTCTTTTCAATTTCTCACCCCTAAACATAAACACACCACCAAATCTGATCACTCTCAATTGTAAATAAGCCCCTAAAAATGTAAATAATATCACTGTAAAAACTAAACGTAAGAAAACTACACAAGACACATAAAAATTTACATTTTGAAGCTGAAGGCCCTGGATGCCAAAAAAATATTTAAAAAAAAAACATTAAAAAGCAAGGCTGCAAACCGGTCCGGAACCGACCCCCTGACAAAAAAGAGGTCCGGTTCACCAATTTAATTAATTTACTCATCGATACATCCAGGGTAAAATTGGAAGTCTCTGGAGATTTTGCTATAAACGATTGCGTTTCTAACTAAGATAAACAAGATAAAGACAAGACAAGATAAAGTAGATAGAGAAAGATAAGTAAAGAAACCGTTTGACCATATGATGAATCAACTTGGTTTTGAACGGACGGTAGAGATCACAATTACTACCAAGTGAAAATCTTTAGGAAGACATTGTTTATTACTATCTAAGTGCCTCGACATACATACTTCTACTAGGAGTTTAGTACCAGTATTGGCTGCAGTATTCTCATATTTTACTTACAAAAAAATGTTACAAAGCAACTGACTCAACAATTGCTTGTGAAAAAGAGAAGCTTATGAAAGCAATAGAAATCAATAAGCAAATATCAAATAACAAACCGGGGTGAATGATGCTATAGTTTTCTTTGGAAATTGTCAAAGAGCATATACATTACATACATCGACAACTGTTTTAAAATTTTTGGACAGGTCATAAAAACGAAGACTTAAAAAAAATATTGCCTTTACTATACTAGCTGTTCCAGAAACTCAGGTATCAGTTGAACCAGTATTTTCAACACTTAGGGTCCGCGCACACATATAGCTGAAAGCTGAACTGAATGCGGTACCGAAAGCTTTGCTGAAAACAGAATTTGATTCAGCACACCTATAATTTTGAAGGTGCGCACACATGTTGCTGGCCTGAGCTTTCAGCTTATTCATTTTATTCTTGCTAGCAACGTGGTGTCGCCTCGATTGCGAAAATTATTTATTGCTGAAAATTTTAAAATGCAGAGAAAATTTAAGCAAAGGAAAAAATTAAAAAGAAAAATAGAGGAAAGCTAACTCGGCTCGACCGAAGTTTTTATACCCTTGTAGCTTCTATGGTTTATATAAATTAGTAGACACAAATATGTAAATTCGGCCAAATGTACACATTTGTGACATGGCCTCCTATATACATTTTCTACATCCAATTTCTGTGCCAGCTATACTATATAGTTGTCCTATTAAACTTGGTGGAATTATGTGAAAGCATAGGAAACTTATAAATAAGAGGTTTGTGGACGTTTGCGTTGAAGACAAAAAAGTTTTTATCACTAAAACAACATATTCGGCCGATGGTTCCTATGGCAGCTATATGCTATAGTCATCCGATCTGGCCGGTTCCGACAAATGTGCAGCGTATTTGTACCAAAAGACTTCGTGCAAAGTTTGGTTAAGATAGCTTTAAAACTGACGGAGGAGATAGCATAGAAACAGACGGACAGACGGACGGACAGATGGATATGGCTATATCAACTCAGCTCGTCATGCTGATCAAGAATATACATACTTTATGTGGTCGGAGATGCTTCCTTCTATGCGTTACAAACATCTCGACAATTTTAATATACCCTCTACAAGGTTATAAAAAGAATTCAAATGTTCAATGAAACGTATAGTGTGAGCACTTACATGCATGTAGTGTGTTTGTTTTTCGAAATCTTAAGTCTCGGCCTAAAGTTCTGCAGTCAGTTCATCTTTCAGCTGCATGTGTGCGCGGCCGCTTAATTTTGTTCTTTCTGATTTACGAGCTAGTGTAGATGAACAGCTCCTGGAAGATATAATGCTTAAACTAAGCAGTTCCTAAAAAATGTTAATGTCAGCTAATGGATTTGATAATTACAATAACTTAAGTAGTGAATATTATGCCTATACATTTCATTATCAACGTAGAATTAATATATCGAAAGACAAACTATTATTTTTTGTTCAAGCGAACTAAGGTTCAAACCAAAACCTTGGGTTCAGGGGTTCCAGGAACCGGTCCGCGAACCGAACCCTTGACTTTACAATGGGTTCGAATCCCCGGACCGAACCTTCTGCAGAGTTTTATAGGTTTGCAGCCTTGTTAAAAAGCTTTGATATTAAATCTTGATGCTGCTTAGCTAAATTAATTTTAACCTAGTTCCAACATTGTCGGAGATGAGTTGTCCACCTTCGACACACCGATAAGTACAAGGTTGTTTGAAGCCCTGTCTACCTTTGGTATATCAGCATAGTACGTTCTACTTTGCATGATGACGCTAAGAAGCACTCAAAGCTCCCTCAAAATAGGAAAGAAACTTCCGAACCATTTGATTCCAAAAGATATTTTAGGCAGGGTGATACCTTATTGTGTGACATCTTTAATCTGACGGAGTATATACTGCGCCAGTGCCCAAATGCTAACAGATCGGGCACAATTCTTCGGAAAGATCTATTGCTATTTGCATACGTCGATGATATTGACATTATCGGCAAAAACGAATGGGCGGTATGCAGGGCGTTTTCTGAGATTAAGAAGCAGTCTAAACTGGTGGGCTTAGCGGTAAACGAGGACAAGACGACGTTCTTTGAATCCACGCTCAAAAAGTCTACGCGTCTTGGACAATCTGTTACAATGGGAGAGTATAACTTTAAGGTTGTAGAGGATTTTGTCTACCTCGGAACAATGATAACCAGCGATAACAACATCAGTCTGGAAATCCGAAAAAGAATTACTCTTGCAAACCAATGCTTCTACGGGCTCAGTAGGGAGTTCAAGAGTAGAGCCCGCTCTCGAAAAACGAAAATTGCGCTATACAAGTCGCTCATCATCCCAGTCCTCCTGCGCAGAAGCATGGACATTAACAGCAGCGGATAAGGCTGTGATTGGCGTGTTCCGTAGGATTTATGGACCTTTAAAAGTTGGCGATGGATTCCGCATTCGAATGATTCGCGAACTGTATGAGCTCTATGGGGACACCAGTCTAGTCAAGCCCATAAAACAACAGCGGATGCGCCGGATTTTTAACTACTGCACTCTGATCACGAGTGCCTATTAATTAATTTAAGCTCAAAAAACTAAAAAAATATTTTAATTAGAATCTTGGGAATAACCATAAAAAAACATAAAAAAGTTTAAATAACCATGTACTTATTTATTTAGCCATGGTTATAAAGCAGAGATGGGCACGTCGCGACGTTCCAATGCACACGAGGCAGCGCGCGCTGCCTCGTGTGCATACGACTCTGCCGCGGCCGACTGCACTAAATCACACGTACGCTATAAGCATTGAAAGCTATTTATAGAACACGAAAGGGGCGCACGCAAATTGTGCTTGTATGCGTGTGAAAAGTGTGTCGATATGTGTGCATGCCCATCTCTGTTATAAAGCTTTTAAAAGCAGCAAACTGCCTGAGTGAATTTAGTAATGATGCATGGAAAAAAGGCTTTCCACAGCAGCTGAAGATGGCAGCGGACAATTGAATTTTAGAAATGCTTTCTTAATAAAAGGAATTGTTCAGCATTTAAAACCCATTTTAATTATCAGCAACTAACAGGTACCCAGCGTGCGATGCTACGCCCCCTTTAAAATTGTAAACACAAATCGGAGAAGTGAAGTTTACTTGGCAATTGCCATCTATTAAATTTTCATGATAGTCTAAACACATTAAAACTTTTTTAAAATATCTCGATTTTTGGTCCCTTTGATCTACACCTTCTATTTCGACCCGTCGATTTACCCGTCTTCATGTCAATTTAAACTCATATAAGAATATTGCAGTTGTTAAAATTTGTGTAAGCCGATTCTTCGACACCTCCTATTTACCCGTCTTTAACTGCCAACTATGAAATCTTCATGATAATCTGAAATAATCATAAAATATTGTGTATTTCCGGATTTTTTTGAACGCTTGATCTTGACCCGTCAATTTACCCGTCTTCATCATAGTTTAACTCATACAAAAATTTCTTTAAGTAAAATTTCAAATTTCGCAACTTTTTACGCGTCTACAATTGCCATCTACGAAATCTAAACGATTCCCAAAACTCATAACATCTTGCAAACTTTGCGAATAATCTAAGCTCTAATGACAATTTTGGAAATTTCGCGATTTTTTGGACAGTTCGGTCAATACACATATGTACAATACATTTCCTATATTCACCCGTCTACTATTGCCGTCCAAACGGGTATGCAATGATGGCCTTATTGTATGCTGATGATATAGTAGTCTTATCTGATTCACCTAGAAGTATGCAAAAAACAATTGATGCTCTGCATAATTACTGTATGCTCTGGAACCTCTGTTTAAAAAACACTGGAGAGGGCTAGCAAGAGATGAAAAGTGGCAATTAAATGGCTTTGAGCAACAAGTAGTTAAGAGCTACAAATATTTATTTTTTTACATTTTTAATTTAATATTTTTGAAACCGAACGGTTTTAAAATTCACAATTTTTGATATAAAAAAAAAATAAAGGAAAGCTAACTTGATCTTGACCGAGATTTATATACCCTTGTAGCTTGTATCTACTCTATATATAAACAAGAAAGTCGGTCAAGCCCGACTATAAGACACTCCATACCAGTTAATGCCGTCGCTCGTACTTGCTCGCTCGTTATACGAGTTATACGCTCATCTCTAAGTTTCTCTCTCTCTCTCTCTCCCAAAGGTTGTGTTTGTTTGAATCAGAGCCGGCCAGCCATAACTACCAAGAGCCGAAGTCAGTCGTGTCTTTACGCAAACGCGAGCGGAACTCATGATTGTGTGAATCGGGGAACACTGAATTGCAAGTAAAACGGCTGTAGTCTGGAGAGTGCTCTCTTGCTCACCAACACATGCACACTTTTTTGTCCTCTCCATTTGGACGGCAGCGGTTTTAATACAGCGGTGCTGGGCAGGAAGTGGGGGCTGGAGGTGCTGGCTAACTTTTTTTGCTCATAACTTGTGTTACGTTCATCCGATCTTAATCATTCCCTTAGCAAATCGATAAATAATTTTATAATTTAATTTTGATTACTAGATTTCTCTAGAAGGTAGGAACAATCTATCATCAAAACTGCGGGAGATATGACGGTTTTTCTAAACAACGGGAGCGGGAGGGGGCATTTCAAAAATAGAAAATAAACTTGATCTGCCTGCAGGTATAATGAGTTTTTATCCCATACATGTCAAACCTCTATCTCTTACCATCTCTGAGATCTCTTCGTTCATACGGTCGGACAGACAGACGGACAGAAGGACATGGCTATATCGACTCGGCTGTTGATGCTGATTTAGAATATATATACACTAAGAAACAACTAGAACGAACAAGAAAGAAAGTCGGTCAAGCCCGACTATAACATACTCTGTACCCTTACACGCGCATTTGCTCAGGAGTCAAACGGCCAGTTAACACCCCGCGCACAACGCGGTGCGCTCTCTAAGTTTCTCTCTCTCTTTCTCTCTCGCACTAAGATTGCCTGTGTTGAACGGTTAGGGTATGTTGCTGTGGTTGTTGGTGGGGGGGGTGGTTGGTGTAACTGGCCGTTTTTTGCCCATAACTTGAGTATCGTTCATCCGATCTTTATCATTCCTCCAGCAAATCGATAACTAATTTTGTTTACAAGGTATCTCTAGAAGGAACGAACGATCTATCTCCAAAACTGTAGGAGATATGAAGTTTTTTCCAAATTGCGGGGGCGGGAGGGGCGTGGCAAAAATTGAAAATAAACTTGATCTGCCTGCAAGTATAAGAAATATATGTCCCATACATGTCAAACCTCTATCTCTTACCATCTCTGAGATCTCTTCGTTCATACGGACAGACAGACGGACAGACGGACATGGCTATATCGACTCATCTGTTGATGCTGATCAAGAATATATATACTTTATAGGGTCGGAAACGATTCCTTCTCCCTGTTACATACTTTTGCACAAACTTAATATACTCTATGTACCTTCGGTACAGAGTATAATAATTTGAGTACGAACGCTCTTGATAAAAAAATTAGTCGCTCTTGAATTTTCAAGAATTTCGCTCTTGGATCAAGAATTTTCACTCTTACCGTACTTTTGAGAACGAATGCTCTGGATTCAAGAGCGAAATTCTCTATTTTTTCTCTGAGTGTACTCTATAGGGTCGGAGATAATTCCTTCTGGCTGTTACATACTTTGGCACAAACTTAACATACTCTGTGTACATTTGGTACAGAGTATAAACAGTGTGTCCTGACTGATTGGCAATCAAAGCATTGCAAAGCAAACGGTAAGAGATAGAAGGATGAAATTTGGACAGGAGCTTCCATTAGTGGTGAAAGTGCGTACTTAGAAGAAGTTTTGGAAAATTCCACCCGGTAGTCGGAAAAGCGTGCGGAAAAGTTCGTACGGGAATCCAATTGACTTGAAATTTGGTTTGAAAGCATAGTACGCGAAATAATTCGACACATGTTTTCCCGATTTTGGAAAATCAGCCCAGGAGGAAGATGGCCGGAAAATTCTGCTTGCAAAAAATTATTTTTCATCCGATTTTCTTGAAACTCGGTTTGTAAGGATAGAATACAAAATAAATTTAAATCTGATTTTCCAATGTGATAGCGATAGCGATAGCGATAGCGATAGCGATAGCGATAGCGATAGCGATAGCGATAGCGATAGCGATAGCGATAGCGATAGACGATAGCGATAGCGATTCAGCGATAGCTGATAGCGACGTAGCGATAGCGCGATAGCGTTATATGCGATAGCGATAGCGATAGCGATAGCGATAGCGATAGCTTGATAGCGATAGCGATAGCGATATGCGATAGCGATAGCGATAGCGATAGACTGATAGCGATAGCGATAGCGATAGCGATAGCGACTATTGCGCATCAGCGATAGCGATAGGACTTGTTGCATCACCAACAAAATAGTGAATAAAGTGACTATTTCGCTTCAGCAACAACAACAAATGATCCCCAGAAGCAGATACAAGGAATTAATCAACAGGTGCAAACGCTGCAGGGCATGTCGAAGTTTTGCAGGCGCAGGTGCAACTTTTGATGCGAAAACTTAATATGATGCCACAATATATGCCTTTTCGGGCAAGAAACTTCGTGTCAGTGCCCAACGATGCTCTGCTACAACAAAAACCCAAACTACAACTCGAGTAACTACAACAACAAGAGCAG
Source organism: Lordiphosa magnipectinata (assembly GCA_037044535.1). NCBI lineage: Eukaryota > Metazoa > Arthropoda > Insecta > Diptera > Drosophilidae > Lordiphosa > Lordiphosa magnipectinata. Next base: position 17,449 of record JBAMBO010003770.1, read on the forward strand.
CTGAAGCAACAACAAAACCAACTTAAAAAACAACAACAAGAACTTCAGCAACAACTACAGCAACCACAAGAAATGCAGCAGAGCATCATCAAAAAAAATAATATAAATGAATAAACTACAACAAATGTTTAATCTTAGTTAATAGAAGTGTCAGTAATAAAATTAAACATATGTATTCTTAATAATAATCAAACAAGCAAAACTACTAAATGAAATAAAATAAAAAAATTTGTGTTCCTAAAAAAAACAGGCAATATTTGAATTCATTTTGTTGGGCAAATACACACACACACACACACACGGACACAAAAAAAACGGTAAGCAATGTACATGCGTTTGTGTGCAGAATGCATAGAGGCGCGTGTGTCTGTGTGTTTCTTTGTGTCTCTCTCCCTCTCTCTTGGTAGTTTCTTCCAACTGTTTGTTAAAGCCGGGTATCCAGCACCGCGGAAACTAAAAATTCCTGGCAAACTTCATATAAAAAAACTGTGCCAGGAATTTTTAGTTTACCTTTTCGTTGCTTGAGTATCCAGCAACATGAACGAAACCCACAGTTTCTTATCGATAGTTGGCCTATCGATAGCGCGTGTGGATCGAGAGAACAGCTGATACACAGCTCAGGAATATATTGGTTACAATTATTTTGGACGTGATGACCGAAAATTTGGGGGGAATGCATCTTTGTTTTTGTTATGCTGGGGAACCAGCAGAGTGCAGAGATTGGTAGGGGATGTAGCCAAGGGGACACTTATGCCATATTGCTGAGGCGGCCTAAGAAATGCCCTCCATGGACACAAAGGTCGACGGGATGTCGTAGGTTGAGCCTGTTTGTCGCCATATCAGATGCAAGTCTATGCGAGTGGGCCAGTCGGTCAGGATGCATACATATTGAATTGGGCTTATAATGGCAAGCGTCCAAATCGTGGTATTTAGTTGTATGCACACATGCCAGGGACCTCACATAAAAGACTCTAGTTTATTGAGGGCAGTGGAGCATTCCGTACCCCATACCGGGATCCCCTGGTCCAGGAAAGCAAGATGATCAAGGATTTTGGATCGCAGCGAAATACCACTACGAGGCTGCAACCGTAGCTACTGCCCGAGTCACATAGTCTTTCCTGGTCAAGCGGCGGTCCAGAGACAAGCCAAGGTATTTAACCGCGGTATCCGTATATGGGAATCTTGATCCTAGAAGTCGCACTCGAGCAACTTTTGCGGGTCTCATAGCGATCGTGTTGACTCTTTGAACGATTAACGGGTATGTTCCAGCTGTTCGCCCATCGACCAAGGCCCAGGTACTGATCTGCCCTCTGAGTTGACAAAATCCTTAATATTAATGTGAATGTATTTATTGTATTTGATTGGCGACTAACCGAGAAGTCATACTACTTTGGAGTTTATAGCATTTTAAAGTTGTGCAGAAAACAACATGCTGCATTAATGATTTGCGCCATCGGGGCCAAGTGTCATGCTCAGCCATCGGCCTATCATCCTCTAATATAGCATAAAGTAGCACCTACTCCGCGATGCATGCTTCCCCCGGAAAATATAATTTTTATTCTCTTTACATTAATTTAAATTCAAATCATTAACAGTGCTTAACAGCTGATTAATCAGAGTGACCTTGCTCCTTTTAGGTGCATGGTCACCCTGCTTAAGTTATGTTCCACACACACAAGAAATAAATTGCAAATTCCTGGCAGGAATTTTCCGCATTGCTGGATACAAGCCTTAAAAAAAAAACAAAAAAAAGCACGCCAAATACAGAGCCAGCCGTCTTATTTGCTTACACACACACACACACAAGCGCTCTTTTAGTGTGCGTGTATGTCAAGTTGGGTGGGAAGTTGGTGGTTAGTGGGTGGGATGTGGGTGGTAAGTGGGGGGGGAAATGGATGGTAAGTGGATGGCAAGTTGGTGGGAAGTGGATGGGAACTGGTGGTTAGTGGGAGGGATGTGCGTGGGAAGTGGGTGGAAAGTGGGTGGGAAGTGGATGGAAAGTGGGTGGGATGTTACTGGGTGGGTAGTGGGTGGGATGTGGGTGGTAAGTGGGTGGTATGTGTGGAAGTGGGATATTGGTTCCACACTGATAAAGGTTATACTTATGGCGGCGCAGCGAAGCGCGACGGGTTTTATGCTAGTAATTTATATAAATGTAGAAATTTATATAAAAACGCTACCATTGCAAAAAAAGAGTTTATCTCACTAAAACTACTTTTTCGACCGATCGTTCCTATGGTAGCTATATTCTATAGTCCAACTTGGCAGAATTGTGTGGTAGCATAGAATATTGTTCAGTAAAAAGTTTGAGAGCGAAAGCATTGAAAACAAAATAGTTTTTCCTACTAGCACTTTTTTCAAAACAATATTTTAAATGGCAGCTATACTATATAGTTGACCGATTTTCGTCAAACTTCGTGGAATTATGTAAAAGTAAAGAAAATTTATACGTACGAGGTTTGGGCCCGTTTGCGTTGAAGACAAAAAAGTTTTTCTAACAAAAACTACTTCTTCGACCGATATTGCCTATGGCAGCTATATTGTACCAAAAAACTTCGTGCAAAGTTTGGTTAAGATAGCTTTAAAACTGACGGAGGAGAGCATAGAATCAGACTGACAGACGGACGGAAGGACAGACGGACATGGCTATATGAACTCAGCTCGTCATGCTAATCAAGAATATATATACTTTATGTAGTCAGAGATGCTTCCTTATATGCGTTAGAAACATCGCGATTTCAAAAATCGTCAAAGACGAAAAAATGGAAAAAATGTTTTTTTAAAACTGGATTGCTCAGGCGGCATAGCGTCACATCTCCGACGTCATATCTCCGACTCTGTACCGAAGGTACATAGAGTATATTAAGTTTGTGCAAAAGTATGTAACAGGGAGAAGGAATCGTTTCCGACCCTATAAAGTATATATATTCTTGATCAGCATCAACAGCCGATTCGATATAGCCATGTCCGTCTGTCCATCTGTCCGTCTGTCTGTCTGTCCGTCCGTCCGTCCGTATGAACGAAGAGATCTCAGAGATGGTAAGAAATAGAGGTTTGACATGTATGGGGCATATATTTCTTATACTTGCAGGCAGATCAAGTTTATTTTCAATTTTTGCCACGCCCCCTCCCGCCCCCGCAATTTGGAAAAAACGTCATATCTCCTACAGTTTTGAAGATAGATCGTTTGTACCTTCTAGAGATACCTTGTAAACAAAATTATTTATCGATTTGCAGAAGGAATGATAAAGATCGGATGAACGATACTCAAGTTATGAGCAAAAAACGGCCAGTAGACACCCCCAACCCCCCACCCATCATCAAAGCATTCTATTGAACGGCAATCTTAGTGAGAGAGAGAGAGAGAGAGAGTGAAACTTAGAGATGAGCGCGTATAACTCGTGAGCAAATGCGAGCTGCGACGTTAAGGGTACAGAGTATGTTATAGTCGGGCTTGACCGACTTTCTTTCTTGTTTTCTGTCGGAGATATGACGTTCCGCCGCTGATCACAGCGGAGATATGACGTTTTAAAACCACATATCTCTATCGTTTTGAAACGTCATATCTCCGCCGCACAGTGGCTCGTTTTCCAAAAACTCCTTGTGAAAATCAAATATCGAGCTGTTGAATTTGGCAATTGTATTGATACATCTTAACTAGGAATTGATCAAGCTATTTAATTACGTTTATAAAATAGTTTCACAATTTTTCAACTTTTGAAAAAATGAAAATAAAAGTGTCTAAAAGGGAAAAGTTAAATGCATGTCTCTGAAAAAACACTTAACACAGCGACTTAATTTCGTTTTCCCTGATTTATAGGATGAATTTAGAGTACAAATTTGTAAATAAGGAAAAAAAAATATTTATTTTATTTGATTGAAAATTATTTTTTAAACTTATATTTTTTTCTTATTTTCCATTATTAGCTTGACTTTTAAAAAACTGGCCGGCGTCCTCCGAGATTTCAGTTCCCAAAGAGTCAAAGATAATGGTCAAAAAACAAGAAAAGAAGTCGGTCAAGCCCGACTATACCATACTCTGCACCCTTACACTCGCATTTGCTCACGAGTCAAACGGCCAGTTAACACACTCTACGTCTCTCTCTCTCTCTCTCTCTCTCTCTCTCACTAAAATTGCTTCTGTTGAACGGAACGCTGTGGTTATGGGTGGGGGGTGTTAACAGCCCGTTTTTTGCTCATAACTTGAGTATCGTTCATCCGATCTTTATCATTCCTTCAGCAAATCGATAAATAGTTTTGATTACTACATGTCTATCTCTCTGGTACGAACCATCTATCATCAAAACTGTGGAAGATACACGTTTTTTCCAAGTTGCGGGGGCGGGAGGGTGCGTGTCAAAAATTGAAAGTTAACTTGATCTGCCTGCAAGTATGAGAAATGTATGTCTCATACATGTCAAACCTCTATCTTTTACCATCTCTGAGATCTCTTCGTTCATACGGACAGACGGACAGACAGATGGACGGACGGACAGACGGACATGGCTATATCGACTCGGCTGTTGATGCTGATCAAGAATATATATACTTTATAGGGTCGGAAACGATTCCTTCTCCCTGTTTCATACTTTTGCACAAACTTAAAATACTCTATGTACCTTCGGTACAGAGTATAAAAAAACAAAGTAAAAAAAAAAACATTTCTGCAATTGTGCCCGTTTTGAGATATTAGCCATTTATCATGCCAACCCGTCCGGCCAAATCGACCCCAGTAGAGCAAGATTCAGAGATGATGCGTAATAACCATTCTGTTTTAACTTCTAACCTGTTAACAATTAAAACATATTGTAAGAAGATATAAATGTTATGGTTTATGGTCAAGCCACGCCCCCTTGCTTGCTCCGCCCACTTGTAAAAATGTAATATGGATATATATGCATTTAATTAAATATTTTAATTTTATAATTTTCAATATTTTCAAATAGGGCAATCATTTAAGGCGAATACTTTGATTTAAGGTCCGGAATGGGTCTCACATTGATGAAGTTATGAATTGTACAGTGTACATATTTACATTTGCTTGTGCATATTGTATGTCTGGGCAACGGGAATACATACAACTAAATTTGTCTCGCAAACCAAAATTTTTGTATATCTTCTTTCGTCGTATTTTCCGGATTTCGCATTTTTAAAGAATCTAAGCGGCGCAATGTCCGGTTTGGCCGATTTAGCGTTGCGAAAATCAAAAATTTATGGTCGATTTTTTTGACCGCATTAATTTAATTAAATAAAGGGAACCCCAGATAGCCCGAAAAACTTTAGTTTATTGAATTTGGTCAATTATTTTGGTTTTTACAGTGGTTCAAAGCTGAACAATTTTTAAAACTTATAAATTTTGATTTTTTTTGGCTTCAAATGTCGTGTTTGGGAACATATAAACCAAACGGGAGTTCCGATTGGAAAACTTTTTAAAGTTATGTACCAACATAACGAGACCTAAAGCCGGCAAAAAATTTGAAGGTTTAATAATAATTAATAAAATCTAATGCCTAAGGAGTTTGCCGAAATGTATAATCTAAATATTAAAAGAGTAAAAACAGTTGGAGATGGATCATTAAACTATCTTTATGCTGGGAACGAGGCGGTATCTTGCGACAAGCTTGGCAGCTGTGTGTAGTTCCGGCAGAAGATGGAAAGAGGATCAGGCTTTCGGTTTATACACCATATTATCTCTAAACGTGCCTTTTAAGTTCGATACAAATGTATGTTACAACGAAAAAATGTGAAAACTTCCATTTAAATAAAGACTACTACTATTGCCATCTATCCACACCTTTAATATTTCCCATGTACTCTTGCCGTCTATCGCATCTTCGACATTCATTAAAAAATAGGGGTCCAAAAAATTATTGGGAATTACAAATAAGTCCAGTCTGGTTGAATAATGAAAAAGATCTACACATTAAAAACGGAGGAGATGGTAGTTGTTTGGCGCTGCATATCTAATGTTGCCAATTACTGAATTGCAAAATCGACAGTTTAAAATGATAAAAATTGACAGAGATTAAATTGCTATAGCTAAACAATGTCAAATAATTAGCTAGAATTGCAGCCCCGGCATAATTGGATAGTTTACTGCTTTCGACCTTACCAAATAGGTAGATGTGGTGGGGGAAACACTTAGCTAAATTAGCATGGCTGTGGATATCACGGCCATAGTCATCACTGTCATGTTGTATATCATATGTCCATAGAATGAAAAGGAAAAGGGAGAAAAATATACATATATACATATGTTAGTCCCTGTTAGTTTTCTTCTTTTATAAATTGCCATTGCTGATTTATATACCCCATACAAACCTTTTTTTTGGCATTTCACCCACTTCGCGGTCAAATTTTCCAACTTTTCTTTCAAAGTGCGAGCTAACATAACTAAACGAAGGTCTATGCCAAATCGAAGAGCTCTAGGTTAATCGTTTTTGGCTGAGGGTTGATAGTCAGTCAGTTAGCCGGGCGTAGAGATTTATATGTATTGATAATGGGTAAAATGCATCCTAAGTTAATGGGCTGGCGAATATTTTGAGTGTAGTACTGTGCAATACACTGACTTTAAATTGTTTCACCTTTTTGCTTCATTATTCAGCGCCTAAATACACAATTACTTTAATGTCTGTCTAAGGAAGCACACAAATAAGCAAACAGTACAAAGCCAAGCCAATGAAGTGTGACACATAAAGATGTCGGGCAAAAATTGCGATGGCCATTCATCAAAAAAACCCTACAAAATGAGTGCAGCACAATGTCAAATGCCCAAGCGGAAAAGGGAACGGAAACAAAACGATCAAGAAAAATAATGTTTCAGGTAAGCCAAACAATGGCCGAAAAGGAAATGCCTAAAGTAAATGGTTCTCCATGTGTGTGAGCCTGTGACAATAAAGCAACTGCCAAACAAACTGCCTACAAGTTTGTTCACACAAACAATTTGGCAAAATGGATACCACATTGTTTATGCGCCGCGAACAACCAAAGCCCCACAACAAGCAAATGTGCCCTTTGACATATTTACACATTTGACACTGCCACTGCCTCGGTTATTGCTATTGCTGGTAGTGTATTTACGGCCTTGGTGGCAAAATAAAGCACACTCCAGACGGATAGGCGGCAGAAACACACCTACCTATCCACGAAGCATCATGGCAATCAAAGAACAAGGTCACGCTACACTAAGTTGTAAACATAAGGGCTGATTGATGGGTATCGAAAAGATGCAATACATTTTTTGGGGAAGTCACCAACGCAAGGAGGACGTACTTCAAATTATGCTGACACTTTCAGAATATAACAAAATAATACACCGGATTTGCCAAAAGTTACAAAGTGAATCGTTGCGATATTCTGATGGCCGAGCAGGTTGAAACGCGCTCTTGTTTTTTTATTCATCCCAACGCACTGTGTGTCGCATAGAACAACCTATAAGGACTACACTTTTATACCAATTATTCGTAAAGTATCAAGTGTATACATAGTGAATACTTTCTGCACGCAATAGGAATCAGAAGGATGATACATAGCAAGGATATACAACATTTAACTTCTCCGATATATTTGGGGCCAGCATGTGCTGACTGCTGCTGACGTTAATATGTTAACATTTTTGTTAATACTCTATTGCTTGATGTTTGTGAAGGCTATTAAAAGTCTTTTCCTCTGATCAAAAAGTACATCAAAGTCGGGCAGAGCCGACTTAATCTGACGCTCTATATAAAAAAATACTTGACTTTTCAGCCCCAAAGGGCCATGTCGATCATGTATCAATCAAGTATCAATCTCTTGGCTTGTGTGGTTACTTAAACATTTAAAAAAAAAAACCCCTTTTTTTTAATAGATGTTCCGCGGGGGGATCGAAAACACGTCCTCTCGCACAGCAGGCACACAAACTACCTGATGCACAACAACAGGCCACTAACACTCTCGTTTTATGATAAATTTGTACTTATGATATACTACGCTTATACGCCAGCTATTTGCAAATAGAAATAATTTGTAAATAACTAACTCACTGTTTATACGCTAAATACCATACGTAAGTAAATGTATTTTTTAGTGCTGCCTGATTGACATCAAGCAGGTTCAAGCATTATTTTCTTTTATTAGTTCAAATAGTACCTTGGTGTCCGCCTTGGTCCAATTGCAACTTTTGTTTTCAGTTGTTATCTAATATATGTTCCCTCTCTCCTTTGCCTGCAGTCGATTTGAATGTCAATTACAATATAGCAGTGCTACCATATACTCACAACATTGTTATTTGCAAATAAGACGTGCGTATAAACGTAGTAATAGACAGATAGATAGATGTTTATTTTCACTTGATAATTTTCATAGCTTACAGCTATACAATATTTAACTAATAATAAACAAACATTTAAAACTTGGTTATCGATCGTTGATCGAAGCGGTTGTGGAAAAATCCAAGATTCTCATCAAATATTTATTTAACATTGCCAAAGGCAACAAAAACAAAACAACATTTAATAAAACTTTACCTGCCATCGGCGGACTTGTTCTACGTGTGTTCAGCTTGTGTGCGTGCGAATGCTCAATGCTCTGCTGCAGCGGATGGATGAAATGGCTGATGAGATTCGACATCTTAGGGAGAAGGCTAGCCGCCTGGATAGTGAAGTTGGTGAGCTGCGAACCCTACGGGAGCGGGTTGGGGGTGCTGGAAAATAGGTTGGCTGCGCAGCTGACAACAACAAACGCATGTGATCTGTGCATGCATGGTGTGCCCTATGTTGATGGTGAAAACGTTAGAGCACAATTTAATCAATTGTGTTTTAATTTACAACTCACTCCGCCAATACGCACTAAAGACATTTTGCGAAGAACGCGAAAAAACTCTCAAGTGGATCCCGTAATAATAATAAAACTGTAAAATATTCACGAAAAAATATTACTACTACGGGCCATTGGAGCTTACCGGCGCGAATGCAAAAGACCACTGAGCTTGGAATTGAATTTGAATCTGATGTTCCAGTATACGTAAACGAGCAGCTTTCAAAAGAGAACTATATGATATTCAAAGAGGCAATGAACATGAAGTAAAAGAAATCTCTCACTGCGGTGTTTACTCGTAGAGGGCTCGTGCACAAGGTATACTTAACTAGGTAGCCGCACACGCTCTCTCGCTCTCTTTGCTTCCTTCTTAAATATCAATCTGTAAACAACAGTTGCGAGCGACGCAGACGAATTTTTTGTGTTCTGCTTCTTAGTTTAGTTTGAGAATTTTCGTATTTTTGCTATGCCTCTATACTGCTCTATATGCAAGAATTATGTATCTATGTATTATTATGTATTTCTTTTGTTAAATTTATATAAGTATGCTGGTCTTAGTTGCAGCAGTAAACTCGCATATGTACATATATCTTGCATGCACGTACAAACTTCTTTGTTTTGACTCAAGCGAGTACAGAAATTCATTACTCTCTTGCTCTCGCTCTCTTTTGTATTTTTATAAGAAGCTGTGAGAGAGCGAGTGCGGCTACCTCGTTAAGTATACGTTGCTCGTGCATGTAAAACGGAGCGGGCAAGAGAACGCAGTTTGCATTGAGAGAATGGAAGAGCTTTCGTTGCGCTTAGAAAAACTACCGCCCCTTCCCCAGCAAGGGGCCGCGCACACAAGCAGCTGAAATATGAACTGATGGCAGAACTTTAGGCCGAGCGTTAAGCTTTCGATAAACAAACACACTAAATGCATGCAAGTGCGCACACTATGCGCTTAAGTGAACATTTGAATTCAGCCGTAAGTTCAGCTTTGTTTGAATGAACAAGCATGCTTGTTTATTTCAGCTCGCTGATGTATTTAGTAATGGCGGCAGTTACACAGCAGTGATGGACTACGAAACATTATTAAGTGAATTTGCATTAAAAACTAAAACTATTTCAATAGAATTGTCAAAAAATTTCAATGCTACATTATATACGCTCATCACAAAATAACGTTCAAAATTAAGAAGCTCACATACATACATATGCACATAGATGCGAATGAATAAGACTTTCCTCCTTCTAAATGCGATCTCCCATTTCGCATGTCGCGTATTGTAAATATAAGTGCCCTATCCATTCTGTCGTATTCATAAAAGTTTTTTGGATACGTTCGTAATTGACCATATCAATTATGAAATTCACCCAATGTCTCTCTAACAGTAACAATCTCGTGAACCCATATTCTTGTTTTCCTTTGCTTAAATTTTCCCTGCACTTTTAAATTTTCCGCAATTAAAAAATTTCCCAATCGAGGCGATCCCATGTTGCTAGCAAGAATGAAATAAATAAGCTAAAAGTTCGGGTCAGCAACATGTGTGCGCACCTTCAAAATTATAGGTGTGCTGAATCAAATTCTATTGTCAGCAAAGCTTTCGGTTCTGCAGTCAGTCCATCTTTCTGCTACAAGTGTGCGCGGCCCCTATGCGCTGATAACAATGATAATTTTCGTGAGCATTCTTAATTCTTTTGCTTTCTACTTCTATTTAAATGATAAGAAAAAAAATTATTGAAGCTTGTTATCTGTTTATATTTTTCTTGTCTGATGTTAGGTTAAATTTATTTCTTTTGAATATGACGGAGTTTCGTATATGTTTTTATATTATATTTATTGATGACATGTACTGTTCCACGGCAGGCAGTTTGGTTAAGATTTTGAGTAAGCGAAAAAAAGGACTGAAAGTGGCTCATATCAATGCACAGAGTCTTGCGAAGAAAATGGATGAATTTAGATATGTTTTTGTTAATTCTGATGTTGATGTTATCTGTGTGTCCGAGACGAGGTATTTGTCTGACTATTGTGACTCGTCCGTTGAATGTGAGGGTTATATTGTTTATCGGGCAGATCGTATTGGACATGCTGGAGAAGTTGCGATCTATGTCAACAAGCGACTGAACTGTAGACTAATAGAAAGACATCCAATTAACAGCACAATTGAACACATATTTTTAGAAATATCTAATAAAAACTTTGGAGCAAAAGCACTGATAGGATGTATTTATAGGCCTAAACGCAACATTGACTGCGCATATCTAATTGAAATTGTCTCGCAACTTTCCACTCAATATGTAGATGTGATACTAGCTGGCGATCTAAACAGTAATCTTTTGTGTGAAAATCATCTTGTAGACAGTTTTACATCTTTAGGTCTAGACGCAGTTAACCAAACAATTCCCACACACTTTTCAACTACGTGCAATACTCTATTAGATATCTTCTTTGTTAATGATGCGACCAAAATCCTACTATATGACCAGGTTTCCGTGCCAGCTTTCTCCAGACATGACTTAATCTTCTTGACCTACAACATAATTCTAGACCATAGTAGCCATAAGATAGAGTATAGAGATTTTAATAATATTAACTACTCAGACCTTGAGACTGATATCCTGCTCTGTGACTGGTCACTGATTTATAAATCGCCGACAGCAGATGTCCAGCTTGAGATTATGCACAGCTATTTGACCCGTCTGTTTGATAAATTTATTAAACTCAAGACTAAAATAATTAAGCCTTCTGTACAGCCATGGTTCATAAATGTAATAAAAAGACTCATTATCCAACGAAATTTTTCGTATAACAGGTGGAAGCGATATAAAACAAATGACTTACTAACGGCATACAGAAGGCTTAGAGGTAGGGTAAGAACTGCAATATATAAGGTTGTCAAAAAAGTCTTGCGGTATTTTTATTGAATTTTCAATTGTTCATAAAATTGGTTATAATAATGCGATTTAAGTCAAATATGCGCCGTTTTGTTCGATGACGAGTTCCCAACGAGATGCCAACTTCATAATGCCCCTCTTATAGAAGCTCGCTTCCCTATTGGCAAAAAACTCGGAGAGCCAATTTTCACAGGACTCTCTTGTGGCCAACTTCCGACTACCAAGCTCGTTCGCCATGGACAGAAATAGGTGGTAATCACTTGGTGCGAGATCCGGACTATACGGTGGATGCAAAAGAACCTCCCATCCGAGCTCCCGGAGCTTCTGGCGCGTCACCAAAGATGTGTGTGGCCTGGCGTTGTCCTGATGGAAGACAATTCGGCCTCTGTTGATCAAAGATGGCCTCTTCTGCATGAGTGCTGCATTCAAGCGGTCCAGTTGTTGGCAGTACAGGTCCGAATTGAGCGTTTGGCCATAGGGGAGCAGCTCATAGTGGATGATTCCCTGCCAATCCCACCAAACACACAGAAGAACCTTCCTGGCCGTCAATCCAGGCTTGGCCACCGTCTGGGCAGCTTCACCGCTTTTCGACCACGACCGTTTGCGCTTCACGTTGTCGTAAGTGACCCACTTTTCATCGCCAGTCACCATCCGCTTCAAAAACGGGTCGATTTTGTTGCGATTCAGAAGCGATTCGCATGCATCCATACGGGCAAAAATGTTTTTTTGCGTCAAGTCGTGTGGCACCCATACATCGAGCTTCTTTTTGAATCCAAGCTTCTTCAAATGGTTTATAACGGTTTGATGACTCATGCCCAGCTCTTGGCCGATGCTACGGCTGCTACTATGCCGGTCTCTTTCGATCAATTCAGCGATTTTATCGCAATTTTCGACGACAGGCCTTCCGGACCGTGGCGCATCTTCGATCACCTCTGCACCAGAACGAAAACGTTGAAACCATCGTTGTGCGGTGGAAATGGAAACTGTATCGGGTCCATAAACTGCACAAATTTTATTGGCAGCATGAGATACATTTTTGCCTTTATCGTAGTAGTACTGTAAAATGTGCCGTATTTTCTCTTTATTTTGCTCCATGTTTGCGACGCTATAACTCACGAACGACTAAAAACAAACAACAATAAATCAAACACGTGTTAGCGCGTGAAAAGAGCTTTCCAAAAAGCTCTAGCGTGAACCGATGCGACGAATACAACTAGAACTACGCGCTTGCAAAGACAAGCTTGCGGAAATACCGCAAGACTTTTTTGACAACCTTATATCATGCTAAGCGTGAGTATTATAATATAAAGTTTACGGGAGCCATATCGTCTGGAAAAACTTGGAAAGAGCTTAAAAAGTGTGGAGTCTTTTCTAAAAAGTCTGAGCCAAGTATAAATATTGATGTAAATAGCCTAAATGATCAATTCGTTCAAACTCAAGTACCTGATGCACCTTGCAATTCTTACCTGAGTGCTCTATCTATCTGTGATAATAGCTTTAGTTTTGTAAATGTTAGTCCTTGTCATGTTTTAAAAAGTTTTCTTAGGGTGAAGTCCAATGCAGCCGGTTTTGACAATATAAGTCCAAAGTTTGTTAATCTACTTCTTCCATTCTTATTAGATCACCTAACTCTATTAATACTATAATTATGACTTTATCTTTTCCTGAAATGTGGAAGCGAGCCAAAATCCTCCCAATTCCAAAAACCAATGGGCAATTCAGACCCATATCGATTCATTCCGTTTCTATCAAAAGTCTTCGAAAATTTAATGGCAATACAAGTTCAGACATATCTCAATTCAAATATGCTATTGTCAGAGTTTGGAAGTACTGAGGTACAAATACCTAGATACATATTTTGTGTACCTTTTACCTTACCTCGGTATTTTCAAATTCGAGTACCTTTTACCTTATTTAGGTCTTAATTTTCATTTACCTTGTCAATAGGTAAAGTACTAAGTACTTTTCGTACGTGATTTTTTCGCTCCGATTACATAATAGTCGAGATGCTGCCGCGCTCTGCCATATTGAAAAGAAAAGTATCAGGGTCCTGTTTGTGGCTTTGACTGGACGTCCGGTAAACAATCCCTGTTTAAAAACTATACGATCCATGCTAGATACCAGGAAGGCGGACTATAAGCCGAGTTCCCATTTTTACTTTCGTAAACATTTTCTACTTTTTAGACAAATTTTACCAAAATCTTACATTACACAAGTGAAAATGGGAGCACGGCTGTATAAGAAAAATATCGCCGGTATTTTTCAAAATGATCATTTTATATGTACGACTGCCAATATATGGAAAAGTTACTTTCGCAATCTGCATTGTCATTCTCTCGTGCTCTGATATAAGCGTGTGCGATTTTCCCCACACACATGAAATAAATAAAAAGTTAGTAAAATTGGCTTAAACAGCATCTCCAGGAGGGCCAGGGCCAAGCTTCTCTCATTCTCTTGGCGTGTGGCCTTATAATTTTTCACACAAGAGAAAGGGACCTACAGCTTAACGCCAAATCCGAACGGCAATAGTTACAGAATTTGTGCTTTTTCACGGCTATTTACTTCGCAGCTGGCGCCAGTAGCTGGTGAAGGTGATCGGGTGTGTAAAACCTTTTTTCTAAAGAAAGAAACAACTTTTTTTTTCTATTAGATGGTCCGAGGCGGGATCGAACCCACAACCTCCCGCACCAGCAGCCACACATACTACTGGTACGCCACGCCCGACCCTGAAAGAATTGCTACTACATGTATTAGCTGAAGTTCATAGCAAAGACCGACTTAGAGATATCCCAAAGTGAAAAAGTTACAAAAAATGTATCCTACTTTTGAAAAGCATTTAAAGTGTACAGTTTTGTAGGAAACACGTGAAGCCCGAGTTTTAAGACTAGTCTGTTTATTTTAAAGGTAATAGATCGGGATAGTTGAGCTGATGCTGAAACCATTTTTCCCAGGCACTTTAGATACACATCAAACCCTATGAACTTATTTGTTACGAAATATGCTGAGCAGGCTTTACCAAACACATTATTCAAGCGGTTGTACAATTCTTCCTTAGGGAAAGCAACGGTAACTTGGAATGCTGTTAGCAGATCCGTAGTAGAAGCAGATAAAGTTTACAACAGTAGAAGCATCAGATGGAACAGTTTTCATGACAGTATTCAACGAATTTTGGAACTAGACCTTTGCTAGGTTCTAAATAAAAGCAACAAAATTGTAAAATGTGTTAAAAATTGGCTTGTTAAAGGAATTACGGAAAATTTGGAAACTGTTGTCAATGAGAGTTCAACTTCAAAGAATTCTGAACACTTTTACGATACCAGAAATGGAAGATTGGATAAAACTGCGAATTGTTATGAAAATTCTAATATTGAATTGGAAGTCTTAACATACCGTGCCGATTATAGCAAATCTTTGGCATCTATTCTTAAGTATATATAGTATATAAAATACCATTTTGATAGCTCTGCCCCTATTGAAAGAATTTTTAGTATTAGAGGCCAAATACCTAAGCCAAAAAGAAATAGAATAGGTGACGAAATATTCAAAACTCTTATATAAAAAAAGGAAGATGGTATATGGGAAACATTTTAATAATATAACATCATAAGACATTAAAATGTTCCATTTTTAAACCTTATATTTGAATTTAATCCCGTACAGTTAATATTTATTACTGATATAAATTGATGAACCATGGTTTTTTAATTTAAAAGTACCTATTCTGGTTCCTTTACCTAGGTACTGGAAATTCCGGATACCTTTTACCTTACCTAGGTATTTTTTTTGACATTTACCTTGTACCTTACCTAGCTGAGAAAATTGGGTACCTTTACAATCACTGGCTATTGAGCGACCAAGAGTCTGGATTCAGGAAAAAGCGTAGCTGTACAACAGCCATAATAAATATTGTTGAGGAGATTCGTGGAGAGTTGGATGACAGTAATGTTATATTTTTAACACTTCTCGATCACAGTAAAGCTTTTGATGTTGTCAATCACGATATTCTTTGTACCAAGCTGAGCAATATTTATAATTTCTCGGAAACTGCGACAAAACAGCTAAAAGTATATCTAGCAAATCGATCCCATGCTGTTGTCTCTGGCTGATCTATTTCCCAATTCAAGCTTCTAACACGTGGAGTTCCCCAAGGATCTGCGTTAGGACCTCTCTTGTTTTCTGTCTATATAAATGACTTGCCAAATGTACTGTCTAATTGTAATGTCCATATGTATGATGACGATGTACAGACATATGTTAGTCGCCCGTTGGTAGAAATTAATGAGTGTATTGTTGATTGTAATGATGAGCTAAACAAAATAGATAAGTCGCCAAGCAAAATGGACTGAGAAATGGTATGGTATGCAAAGGGTATAATAATTTTGCCCAGAAGTTTGCAACGCATAGAAATATTCATTTCCGACCCCATAAACTATATATATTCTTGATCAGGGCGACGAGCTGAGTCGATGGAGCTTTGTCCGACCGTCTGTCTGTCTCTCTGTCCGTCTGTCTGTCTGTCCGTCTGTTTCTACGCAAACTAGTCTCTCAGTTTTAAAGCTATCGAGCTGAAATTTTGCACAGAGTCTTCTTTTTACTGCACGCTGCTAATATGTCAGAACCGACCGGATCGGATGACTATATCTTATAGCTGCCATAGGACCGATCGGTCGGAAAATGGGTCTTAGTGAAAAAAATTTTTTTGTTTTCAAGTAAATCGTTCTTAAGGTCGGTGATTATTAATATTAAACGATTTCAAACTAATTTGAAAAATTTGGTCGAAATCAGATGACTATATCTTCAGGCTGCCATAGGACTTATCGGTCGGAAAATGAGTCTTAGTTATTTCTGTAATTTATCGTTGTGACTGCGTTAAAAATAAGTATCATCTTGTAGCACTGGGCTAGAGCCGAATAAATAAATTTAAATTTAAGCAATCACTCGTCTTGGTATATCTAAGTATCTGGTGAAACTGGTAGCCAGTTACTTCGAGAACCGTATTCTGCTTTACGACACATCAGATGGGAGGCAAACATACGGAGTCACAGGCGGCACCGATAGGCGTCAGCATTGTTGGCTTTGCAGATGACATCGCGATCGTCGCAGTAGCCAAGAAACTGGAGGACGTCCAGTGTAGAACCAACGACGCGATAGTGCGTGTAACCGATTGGCTAGAGGACAACTGGTTGAGCCTGGCTCCCCTTAAAACCGAAGAGGTTCTTATAAGCAGCAGGAAACGTGTGGAAACTGCCAACATCAGAGTCGGATACCAGCACATCATATCGAAGGATGCCATAAAGTACCTGTGGGTTATGCTGGACCATAGGCTTAACTTTAAAAGCCACCTAGCTTACGTGGAGGAAAAGGCCACCAAAGCAACGAATGCCTTATCGGGAATTATAGCGAATATCGGTGGAGCTCGACAGCGAAGCAGATGTCTGATCTGCAGCGGAGTCAGGTCGATCATAATGTACGCAGCACCGATATGGGTGCCCCTGCAATGACCGTGCCATCGTACAGCCGAGGATGCAAAAGCGCGTACAGGATGTGTGCCCTCCGAGTCACCTGCAGTTTCCGGTCTGTGTCGGAGGACGCGGCGCTAGTCTTAGCAGGAATGGTGCCGTTTGACCTGTTAGCGATGGAAATCAGTGAAGTAGATGAGCATCGACGAGAGAGGACGCAATGGCACGCGAGGTGGAGTACTACCACCAACGACAAGAAGATTCATTGCGGACATAAAGCCGAAGGTGGGTAGACAACACGGACAAACCGACTTTTACCTACCTACTGCTACTGATCGGATCACCACAGCAGAATAACGCTTGAGTAGCAATCGATTATCCAATCTGGGAATGAAGCAATGTTGCTTCTGCATACCAGGAATACGCTTAGGACCTTTAAGTCATGTCTTCGACTTAGCTTTCACAGTCTCGTGCTCTCGTGAAAATGATTTTTTTACCATCGAAACAAAGCATCTGGAGTAAGGATATTTTCACCATGGGTGATTTGGAGGCTTCTACGTCTGGTTTCTCTTTTAAAAATTGCGCCCTCTCTATCACACGCTCCTTTACCTTGGGCGGTTGCAAAATAATGTGCCTCAGCTTTCAAGCCGAAATCACGTTAGGAAACGATTTTTATAATGTTGTGCATCCCCGTCTGTGACATAGATGAAAAACAGACGTATCATGCACAAGACTGTCGGACAGAACGACCAAATCGTGGAATATAGCCTTTCAACCATCCAACATTACCTCCAATTTCATCTTTCTTTTAGATAGATACCGTTTTAATAGAGGTTATCGTCAGAACTATCGGAATCTAGAACCCCTTCTTGAACCCCTTCTTGAACCATTGGATTCGCACATCTATCGCTGTGTGGCATTCTACCGATCAAGCGTTAATAAATGTCACAAGTAATGGTCGAACTCAGACAAATTAAAATTTCCGTTCCTGAGCGTCGGAAAGCTAATGCGCCGCTTACTTGACAGGCAGACACAGCTGATTCAATTCCGACGCTAAGAAGCAGAAAAAAAAGAGAATATACAGAAACAAATTATTTCCGCGCTCTCAGGCTGTCCTCCATTTTGAAATAAATTGTGAAATGTTCATAAAACGAGAAGGCCAAGCTAACTTCGTCTGTGCCGAAGTTTTTATACCCTTGCAAATGCAAATGTCACAGTTTAAGAACGCTTACATAAAAATCAAAAATTCCGACAGATAAACGTCTGAAAAAAGGTTTTCTCACTAAGACTCAATTTCCGACCGATCGGCCCTTTGGCAGCCTTAAGATATAGTCATCCGATTTCGGCCCAATTTTGCGAATCTATTTGAAAGCATATAAAATAAGTCATCAGCGAGCTTAAGGACGCTAACAAAACTAAACAAAAACATTTTTTACCAAGACTCATGTTCGACCGATCGGTCCTATGGCAACCATAAGATATAGTCACCCGATGTCGATCAACTTTTTCAAATTAGTTTGAAAGCGTTTAATATTAATAATCACCGACCTTAAGAACGATTTACTTAAAAACAAAAATGTTTTTTTTCCACTAAGACCCATTTTCCGACCGATCGGTCCTATGGCAGCTATAAGATATAGTCATCCGATTTTGACCAAAGTTTGCGAATCTGTTTGAAAGCATATAATATTATTAATGACCGAGTTTAATCACGTTAACATTGGAAACAAAAAAGTTCTTCTCACTAAAGCCCATTTTTCGACCGATGGTTCCTATGGCAGCTATAAGATATAGTCATCCGATTTTGACCAAAGTTTGCAAATCTGTTTGAAAGCATATAATATTATTAATGACCGAGTTTAATCACGTTAACATTGAAAACAAATAAGTTCTTCTCACTAGAACCCATTTTTCGACCGATGGTTCCTATGGCAGCTATAAGATATAGTGATCCGATCCGGTCGGTTCCGACATATTAGCAGCGTGCAGTAAAAAGAAGACTCTGTGCAAAATTTCAGCTCGATAGCTTTAAAACTGAGAGACTAGTTTGCGTAGAAACAGACGGACAGACAGACAGACAGACGGACAGACAGACAGACAGACGGACGGACAAAGCTCAATGAACTCAGCTCGTCTCCCTGATCAAGAATATATATAGTTTATGGGGTCGGAAATGAATATTTCTATGCGTTGCAAACTTCTGGGCAAAATTATAATACCCTTTGCAAGGGTATAAAAAATATGCTCTTTCTGAAAAAAAATATTCGGATCAAATACAGAGTGGCCCTCGTGAAGAAAAATAAAATAAACTGATTTTTTTTTTTCCAAAAAAACTAGTTTTGACAGCTCTGACAGTTGTCTCATATTTTTTTTCGAAAATTTCACGTGATTTTAGATAAAAAAGGAATTTGGTATGATTAAATCCGCTGCACCGTTTAAGAGTTATGATTTTTTTAACTTTCATGTGTTTTCCGGATTCTCTCGAGAACTATCGACGGAAAATTGGGGAGTTTTCATCTATATATAGTACTTCAAAATTATAACCATTAAAACTTTTTGGAAATAAACAAAAATTGGGGTGGCCGAGTTAACATGGAATATCCCATATATTCGTGATCAGCGACAACAGCAAAGTCGATATAGCCATGTCCGTCTGTCTGTCCGTCCGTATGAGCGAAGAGATCTCAGAGATGGTAAGAGATAGAGGTTTGACAAGTTTGGGCCATAAACTTCTTAGACTTGAAGGCAGATCAAGTTTATTTTTAATTTTTGATACGCCGATACCTCCCCTCCCGCCCCCGCAATTTGGAAAGCGTGATATATCCCATCGTTAGAGTAGATGGTAGATAGATGGTTCGTTCCTTCTAGAGATATTTAGTTATCAAGATTATGAGTATGAGTATAAATATGTATGATGTTTTCCAATATATTTCGTTGCTCCTCGGCAACCATCTTCAGTGACACTACAAAAACAATTTACCAATTACAATTTAACATTGATTCAATCAAAACAAAAAAGGGATTTTTAACATACATTATTTTACAAGTCTGCTTTGTTTGGCGTGGAGTTGGATACTGATCTATTATTTGTCTGTAAGTGTCTGTATCAGAAGTCGCAAAAATCGGTCCCCCGTTTGCCTTTGTCAGAAAACGACAGCTTTCGTGCGACCACATTGAAAAGTGGTACCGAAATAACCTTTAACTACGCTCTCTGCTTCTATTTGGTTGTGAAAGGAGAGAAACACATTTTTTTGATTTTTTACCTCGTAGGTCTTTTTGGGACCGTTTGGCCTAATTCAGGGCCGGCCAAATGTAGAGTACAAAAAAGTGTGCTTGTGTTGGTGAGCAAGGGAGCTCTCTCCAGACTACAGCCTTTTTACTTGCAATTCAGTGTTCACCGATTCACACAATCATGAGTTCGGCTAGCGTTTGCGTAAAAGCACGACTGACTTCGGCTCGTGGTAGCTATAGCTGGCCGGGTCTGGCCTAATTCCCGTTCTCTCTCGCATAGACAGTGTCTATTGTCTATTAGACACTCTCTCTGCTTATGTTAAACTCAGGTGCAACTCTTGAGTCTGCAACCTTTTCAAATAACATTTTGAGAGTTTGGTCTTCGAGAAGCTCGCAATTTAAGACCAATTGACTGAGTTGGGACTGTTATTCGGTTGCTGTCATACCGATCAGTGCAGTGTGGTCAGCCACAGCCACTTAACAGTGAGCGCGATAACAGAACACATTCGGTTGCGGGAAGCCCGGGCCCCTTTTATATACGGTTTTTCGGTCAGTGACGTGAGCAGAGCTAACTGAAAAAAGGGTTGAGAGTTATTTACGAGCTATGGTCTGTATAGGTGAGCACATTTTTTTGTGTCCGTATTGTAGTTAAGTCTCTTGTCTGTTGGTGTGTCAATTATATGTAGCATCTCTATAGTGAAGCGTTTGCTGTAGTGGTTTTCTTGCTGTAGGATTGTTGTTGCTTCAAAACTCGGCGAGTGTCCACTATCCATACAGTGTATCGCGAGCGCCGTTTTTTGTGTGGTTGTTTGATGTCTGAGTTTGTAGATGGGTTGGCCGTTCTTCTCAATCATGGATTTGATCATTTTTGTTGGGAAGTCATTGTCTTTCAAAATTTGTTTGATTTCTGAAATGGTCTCCTTATGATATATTTCATCGCTTATGTTTATCATCCGTTGTATACAACCCCTTGCTGTATTTATTACCATGTTTTCGGGTGCTTGGAATGGTAATTGATCATTCTGCCTGATGCTGATGGCTTCTTGTACCACCTTAGCTTAAGTTGATTTCCCTGTTTGTTTATTGTGGAGTCTAATTATGGTAGTTTGCCATCCATCTCCAATTCCATGGTGAAATTAAGATTCCTGTGAAATGAGTTTAGTTCTCTTCCTCTTTCGTGACGGCAAACAGTTCGTCTACATATTTTGTAAACAATCTTGGTGGGTGCTTTAGTTTTATGGCTGTGCTGTCAAGGAGTTCCTCCATCACGATTGGCATGCCTTTTAACTGTGTATATATGTCGTCCTCAAATTTAAATCATCTATTTTCTACCAGGGCTTAATACCGGAACCGGTACCGAAACCGTTAACCGAAATAAACCGTTTCATATCAAGTACCGGAACCGGAACCGATTCAAATTTTTTCTTGAGAACCGAAAACCGTCTACCGTTATTAATGGAACCGATAGCACCGGAACGAACCCGAAACGTTGGCACCGTCACAGTTTCGGTTTTCTTTACCTTTGCAGAGCGCATCGTAGATTTGGTCACAAGTTGGAGCTCTACATACAAGATGCTAAAATATTTGCTGGCGGAAGACATCTTCAACGTTTGCTCCAGTTTTGCGGCTGCAGATGATGACTTTCTTCTGCACCAGAAAGTGTGGGGCTCAGTTCGCGAAATTGTACACAGAAAAAAAAGATCGCGATATTTAGTATCAATCTGATATTTTGTAGTTTCAAATCGGCCTTCATCTGAAAAATACCCAGATGATATGTTCGAATATATCACTTGGACATTTCGAACACATCAACGTGATATTTTTTCAGATCAACAATTTGATATTGGTTAATATCAATGATATATTATTATAGTAGCAAAGCTATATTTTCAAAATACCTGTAGGACATTGTTTTAGTATCAAAGAAATAGTTTTAAAATATCAACAGGGTATTATTGTGATACCAATGCTTTAAGTTTATAATATCAAAGCTTTATTTTTATAATATTCATTTCCGACCCCATTAACTATATATATTCTTGATCAGGGCGACGAGCTGAGTCGATTGAGCTTTGTCCGTCCGTCTGTCTGTCCGTCTGTTTCTACGCAAACTAGTCCCTCAGTTTTAAAGCTATCGAGCTGAAATTGCACAGAGTCTTCTTTTTACTGCACGCTGCTAATATGTCGGAACCGACCGGTCAGATGACTATATCTTATAGCTGCCATAGGAACCATCGGTAAAAAAAAATGGGTCTTAGTGAGAAAAAATTTTTTTGTTTTGAATGCTATCGGCCTTAAACTCGGCCATTGTTAATTTGATATGCTTTCAAACAGATTTGCAAATTTTGGTCAAGATCGGATGACTATATCTTATAGCTGTGATAGGAACCATTGGTCGGAAAATGGGTATTAGTAAGAAAACCTTTTTTATTTTCAATGCAAGCGTCATAAAACTCGGCCATTATTAATATTATATGTATTCAAACAGATTTGCAAATTTTGGTCAAAGTCGGATGACTATATCTTATAGCTGCCATTGGGCCGATCGGTCGGATAATGGGTCTTAGTAAAAAAACTTTTTTGTTTTAAAGCAAATCGTTCTTAAAATCGGTGATTCTTAATATTAAACGCGTTCAAAATAATTTTAAAAAGTTGATCGACATCGGGTGACTAAATCTTATGGTTGCCATAGGACCGATCGGTCGGAAAATGAGTCTTAGTGAGAAAAACTTTTCTGTTTTAAATTTTATCTTTCTTAATCTCCGCGATTGTTAATTTGATATGTTTTCAAAAAGATTCGCAAAATTTGCTCAAAATCAGATTTTTATCTGTCGGAAAATGGGTTTTAGTTAAAAATTTTTTAGATTCTTATGTAAGCGTTCTTAAACTCTGACATTTAAGAAACAGCATTTGCAAGGGTATAAAAACTTCGGCACAGACGAAGTTAGCTTGGCCTTCTCGTTTGTTCTGCCCTTGAACATCAAACAGCACACATATACATACAAACATGCATATTTAGCATGTAGATTTGTATGTACGCATGTTTGCATATGCATGTATATGTGTTGTTCGACGTTCAAGGGCAGAACAAAAAAAAACGCATCGCGGACATAAAATATGTATACATACATATGTACATATTTAAACACGCACTTCTACTGCGTAGAGAGCTCAAAGTGAAAAAACTAGCACAATATGTATGTATGAGTGTGTGTATTATATCCGTACACACTATTAGCGACTGAATAAAGGCAATAGCCTTTTTACAATTTATATATTTGGAAGTACAACAACAGTACAACAAAACACACACATACAATTCACATTTTATTCACTATTATCATTTTAATTTTTTTCAGTTACCGCATCTTTTTATACTAACCTCTCACACGCGCCTGCACAGATCGAATGACGAAATTCGCAAGAAGAAGCTAGAAGTTCGCTGCAATCCCGACGCCAACTTCGAAACGTTCACGAAGAAAAAACGACCGGAACTCGTTTTCGCACTTGCGGCAGCAGAGCAATGAGCATTGTTTTTGCTTTTTCGAGATAGACTATTGCTGTCTCTCTTTGATTTGAGAAACTCTGTGTGTCTCTTTCTACTTTCAGAATTTCGATGTCTACTTTGATCAGAAATCATATCACTAGGTCATTTTTCACATCACCTTGATCATTTCACATTTCAATATAATATTTTTAGTATCAATATGGTATTACAGGCTCATATTGATATTAATTAGTTTCACTTTGATATGCAAATATTGATATTACTGATATGATATTGAAATACCTGAATCTATTTTTTTCTGTGTACGCATATTAGAACCAGCGGAGGTGATCACAACTAAACTTCAACCAAAAATCTTGTTTTTGGTGATTTTTATTCCATTTGGATACACTGGATCTCTATCAAAACAGTTAGTGGAATCCATTAAGACTTTTCTCGCACTTAAGCGTTTTTGAAACCATGAAAACATTCTTAACTGGTGGTCAGAATCCTCCACTAAGTTCCCAGAATTGTATGGGATTTCAAAAGTCGTGCTTTCTGTTCCAGCTACGTAGGTTCTCTGCCGATAAATTTATAATAAATCCGCTAAGAAGTTGTATGGACTCAACCACATTGAATGCAGTTAATTTACCTCGGGAAAATCACAAGAATGCTATATTAGTTACATAAGACGTGGATGTACCGGTACGTACCGTTATACCGAAATAAAAATCTGGGTACCGTATCGAAACCGAAAATCAAAATTAATTGAAAACCGAAATAGAACCTTTAATCGAAACTTTCATTTCGGGACGTACCGGAACCGGTACCGGAATCAAAATTCGTTTCGGGATTAAGCCCTGTTTTCTACAGTACAGAATTTTAAGATTTCCATAAATAGTTGATTGGGAATTTTCGTATACTTTTGTATCTTCGTCCATTTTTGTACAATAGTCAGTTCAAACAACGAACGAACAACACCTATATATGCGACGATGAGAAACTAATTTAGTAATCCAACTATCGTTGGAGACTATTGGATCAATGTTAAATTGTAATTGGTAAATTGTTTTTGTAGTGTCCCTGAATATGGTTGCCGAGGAGCAACCGAAATATATTGGACAACATCATACATATTTGTGTGTTTTACTTGACCTAGAGCCGGCAATACTCAAATTCTACAATTTAGAAAGGTCGCTAACTATCAACGTTATCAAGATTATTTATCGATTTGCCGAAGGAATGATAAAGATCAGATGAGCTATACTCAAGTTATGACCAAAAAGAAGTTCGCTGCCACAGCGGAGCAGCAGCGCTGCATTCGGCTGCTACTGCTGGTACAGATTATATTACATTCGGGCTTGACCCACTTTCTGACTTATTTTTGTACAAAACGATGTTGTGAGTATCGCTTTAATTGGCAAGGAGACTGACTGTTGCGTGTATCAATATACAAGATATGCCAAATTCTCTTTTTTCACTTTATATTGGAAACTGAGGGTAATGTAGCAAAACTGATAACAGATTTGTAATCAGGTGGAACCAGTTTTTATGAAAAGATGTCAAAGATGCCTGTGTTTTTTGATTGAGAAATTTGGTGCGGAAGAAAGATTGCTATGTGACATAGGCACTATAGTGAGTTTGCTATCGAAATTGACATCGGCGCAAGAACTCAGATTAGGGGTTTACATAGGCACAAAGTTAAGTTATTGCGTTAAGAGTCAAGGAAACAGCAAGTTTTGCGTATTTTTTAATCAAATACAAAGTAGAAATGGATACAAGCAACTTATTTGTGTTATTATCTGCGATGGAACAAAATGACGCTAGGTTGATGCATTTTATGAATATAGCAGGGGTATCTACAGCCACCTTTGATTTTCTGCAAAATAGTCCACGACATCGCTTTGCCTGCGAATAAAACAGCTCTTTCATGGAGTGATCGGTACCTAAGGTGGATCCGATGTGGTCGCCAACAAAATCAAAAATCTCTTCGGTGTACCGTGGGAAGTCTGCAAAAAATTGGGTCGCTAGAGTTTTTATTTGAATAATTACCTGCACTGTCAACTGGATCGATACTGGTTGGATACTTAAAGATCAAACGCCACCCTGTCAAAGTTTTCCCAAGTCGTGAGAGTGCCACCAGATGGACCCCCCCCTTAGCAAGTTCAGCTCTATAAATATAAATTAGTTCTATGAAACCAGTTTTGGCTGGGATTAACACCCCTGCCATATTCATAAAATGCATCATTCTAATGTCATTTTGCTCCATCGGAGATAATAATTTAAATAAGTTAATTGTATTCATTTTTAGTTTGTTTTTATAAAATTCCTTGCCGACGGCAAAACTCAGCTGTTTTCGTGACTCTTAAAGCTATAACTCGTCGATGACGCAATGTGACATTAGTCAGCTTGTATGGCACGTGGCGTAATCCTGTTGAAACCAAAGTCGTCAACATTAATAGCATCGATTTGAGGCCATAATAAGTTGGTCGACGATGCACTGTAGCGGTCGCCATTGACAGTAACGGCGTTTTTAGCATCAACTTCAAAGAAAAATTGGCCAATAATACCACCACTTCATTATATACACCAAACAGGAATTCTTGGAGGATGCATCGGCGTCTCTCTGATTACGTGTGGCTGTTCCGACCCCCAACTCCGATTATTCTGCATGTTGACATAGCCGCCGAGATGGAAGTGCGCTTCATCTAAATTCGCACTGCTTCAGACACACTGAGCTGTCTTTGAAAATAAGCTTTGAATGATTCAAAGCGTTCTTCAAGTGGAAACTTTTTTATTTTGCGGTGCGGAAGGTAGATCAAATGAGCTGTCAAAATATCGGTCAAAATATTGGGTTTGCAGCTTTTTTGGAGTGACCACAATACAAGACTAAAAAAAATACAGCAGATGGCCCACTCTTTACATCAAAAC
Source organism: Lordiphosa magnipectinata (assembly GCA_037044535.1). NCBI lineage: Eukaryota > Metazoa > Arthropoda > Insecta > Diptera > Drosophilidae > Lordiphosa > Lordiphosa magnipectinata. The sequence continues at coordinate 44,227 of JBAMBO010003770.1, forward strand.
ACAACTTTAAAGCGGTTGAGAAAACACATTTTATTTTTTTTTTTTTAGTTTGAGGGGCGCTTTAATTCACAGGTGACTTCGGTAGGGTATGAAAAAACCAGCCTCTTATGAATTTTTACATTGTATTATCCCGGACTGTTCATGCATATGCGCAATGCGCATACATATTTCCATACATAGTGTTAGGGTGGGCCGTTGGCTTTACATCTGCTCAGCTGAGCCGATATGGCATTTGGGAAAAACGAGCTTTATTTCGTTTGGGCTCCTTTGCCTGGCATTGTGTGGGGGAGCATGGGTTTGTGGGTGTGCATGTCTGCCGTTCATTTTGAGGTTATGCAAATTGTTATGCTGATATCATAATTAATTCTTTGGGGAAACAGGCCGGAAACAAATTGGTTTTTGAATGAGTTATTGTGTTTTTGCGGTGTGCTGCATTTTTGTAGCATTGTTGGTTGCTTCTGGTTACCTCCCACGGGGCGGGCATGGCCATTTCTCCAGTATGCACGAGAACATTTTTGCCAAACAGTTTTTATTGGTCGTCAACCTTTAATCATCTATTGTTTGTGAATTTATTTTGAATGTGAAGCTACGAAATTGCGGCTTGCAACTGTCGTATGTAGATCTACTTGGGCTGCAAAACAGATTGAATGCATTACTCTACTTGTCAGTTACTACGTTTATGCTAAGAAATCAACTTGTATAATCAAATTGATTCCTGTTTATGCAGCTTTTGTAAGTTCACAAAATGACCACCTTTTTAACTGTCCGCTTTTTGTTCATAACTTGAGTATCGTTCATCCGATCTTTATCATTCCTTCAGAAAATCGATAAATAATTTTGATTACTAGATATCTCTACAAGGTAGGAACAATCTATCATGAAAACTGTGGGAGATATGGGAGCGGGAGGAGGCGTAGCAAAACTTGAAAAAAATTGATCGCACGAGTGGGTGCCACCTCAAATGCTCCGGTCTTAACAACTGGGGCGAACACACAGCAACGAACACACAGCTACTGCCCCAAATGTACCAGGCAACTAAGTACAACCCCCACCAATGTAACAGATGTAGCTACTTGATACACAATCCCCACAAACCTCACGATTCCCATAAGGAGCAACAACAACAGCAACCAGAGTCACACAACAACAATCCCTATCAGACCTAACAGGACACAGATGCAGAAACCAACAACAACAAGGACTTCACCATCCTGCAGTGGAACTGCAACGGCCTATCAAGGCAGATAGTTGAGATGACCAACTATATGGAACGCAAGAAGATAACGATAACGGCACTGCAAAAAACAAAGCTAACCAGCAGAAGCCCACTTATCTCCTCATCCAACTCTACCTTGCTACGAGCAGATAGAGACCATAATAAAGGCGGAGGCCTCGGCTTTATAGTTCACAACTCGGTCGCTTATCGTCCACTGCACCTCACCAACCAAGAAACAGGCAATGACGAAATAGACATTTTAAATGTCTACATACCACCCGTCTTAGCATGCTAACTGGGGTATCAAGTGCTCCAAAGCCTCTTATAGGTATTTCACCGAAGAAGCATATATATATGTTTCTCGGCTTGCCCCTGATCTTACATCTGATGATGTGAAAGCCTACATTCAGGCCAAAATTCAATCCGCAGGTATTTTGGTGGAAAAGTTTTCGTATGAAAGGGATGTTGCCACTTTTAAAGTAAGTGTCCCGGATAAAATTTTTAGAACAATTTGTTCAAAGGATTACTGGCCGAAACATTTAATAATCGAAGAGTATATTGCCAAAAAGAAAAATCGGCCTCCTAAATATTTGTCTTCTTTACCCTCTAACCCTTCTAGCGCCTCTACCTCTACTGTTGCGTCAAAAAACGAATGTCTTCCCTTCTGCTTGCCTATCAAAATGTACGTGGTCTTAATTCTAAATTAGCTAAACTCTTTGTAGACAGTATATCTTTTGATTTTCATGTTCTAGTTTTCACCGAGACGTGGTTAAAATCTGGCATCTCTGATTCAACAGTTTTTCCCACTAAATACACCACTTATAGATGCGATCGCTATTCCCGCGTTGGGCGTGGGGTTTTAATTGCTGTGGATTCCGGCGTTTCGTCAGAGCTGACACATACTTTAATTCCCTACGACATCGAATTTATAAGTGTTAAAATAACTTTTTCTACTTTTTCCGTACTTTCTACTTTGCCTTGGTTCACAAGAGAACTAATAAAGTTGAAAAACAAGAAGTCAAGGTATTTCAAAAATTATAGGAATTCGAAAAAATCATATAATTTCTCCCGTTATGTGGAAGCTCGTTCTAGACTTAATGTGCTTAACGCACAATGCTACAAAGACTGTCTTAACCTTTGCAGGCTTCAATTCTCACACAATCCTAAGCAGTTTTTTAAGTTTGTTAACTCTAAACGCAAATCTTCCACTATGCCCTCTTCTGTGCGGTATGTTAATGCGAAAGCCAACACTGATCAGGCCATAGCCGATCTGTTTGCCGAGTTTTTTACGTCAACCTACTCGTCTTCAGCCTCTTTGCGAACATCATTAATGATTGAGAGCTTCTTATGTTATATGCAAACTGACGTCATTTATACTGGTTTTAGTAAGTCTTTTGATTCTGTTAATCACTCCTTGTTGCTTCATAAACTGAGTTTAATTGGTTTTCCAACTAAGCTTCTTAGTTGGATCTCTGATTACCTAAGTTCAAGAACACAAAAAGTAATATTTTGTAATTCATATTCGAAACTAATCCAGGTTACCTGTGGAGTACCCCAAGGTAGTCACTTGGGTCCATTGCTTTTTACTCTCTTCATAAATGATCTTCCGTCTGTCTTGACTCACTCTCGTGTGCTTATGTACGCCGATGATGTGAAACTATGTTTAACATATAACGATTTGGTTTCCCGCTATAATTTGCAAGCTGACTTGGATGCATTTCAGTCTTGGTGTAAAGAAAATCTATTAAACCTTAACAGTTCCAAGTGTAAGGTTATGACATTTTACAGAAGCTTGCCACAATTCTTCACTTATTTGCTTAATAATGTCCCACTTGAATGCTTAAATGATACAGCCGATGAGGTAAATGATCTTGGGGTTATTCTTGAACACCGACTTAAATTTGACTCTCATGTTACTGCTACTGTTTTGTAGGGCCAGGAGTGTTCTTGGGATTATTAAGTGCTGGTCTAAGAAATTTGATGATCCCTATACGACGAAGACTTTGTACACTTCTCTTGTCCGTCCGATTCTCGAGTAAGGATCATGTGTGTGGTCTCCGGAATATTCGACCCATCAAGATAGAATTGAATCTGTGCAAAAACAGTTTTTATACTCTGTACCGAAGGTACATAGAGTATATTAAGTTTGTGCAAAAGTATGTAACAGGGAGAAGGAATCGTTTCCGACCCTATAAAGTATATATATTCTTGATCAGCATCAACAGCCGAGTCGATATAGCCATGTCCTTCTGTCCGTCCGTCCGTCCGTCCGTCCGTCCGTCCGTCCGTCTGTCCGTCCGTCCGTATGAACGAAGAGATCTCAGAGATGGTAAGAGATAGAGGTTTGACATGTATGGGACATATATTTCTTATACTTGCAGGCAGATCAAGTTTATTTTCAATTTTTGCCACGCCCCCTCCCGCCCCCGCAATTTGGAAAAAACTTCATATCTCCTACAGTTTTGGAGATAGATCGTTCGTTTCTTCTAGAGATACCTTGTAAATAAAATTATTTATCGATTTGCTGAAGGAATGATAAAGATCGGATGAACGATACTCAAGTTATGAGCAAAAAACGGCCAGTAAACACCCACCACCCCCCACCCATCACCACAGCATTCTATTGAACGGCAATCTTAGTGAGAGAGAGAGAGAGAGAGAGAGTGAAACTTAGAGATGAGCGCGTATAACTCGTGAGCAAATGCGAGCTGCGACGTTAAGGGTACAGAGTATGTTATAGTCGGGCTTGACCGACTTTCTTTCTTGTTATTGTTTGCTCTTCGTGGTTTGGGCTGGAATTCTGAGGTCCAATTACCATTGTACTCTAGAAAACTTCTTTTGATTAACCTTCCCTGCCTTATTAACCGTAGAGTTATGCTTGGAGTAATCTTTATACATAGACTAATTAATGGTGAAATCGACTCAACTGAGTTGGTTGGTCAAATTAACCTCAACGTTGCTATGTGACCGATTCGTAATTTTATCCCCCTATCACTAAATCGTTGTAATACTAACTATGCTTTGCATGAACCGTTTCGTGTCCTCTGTGCTGATTACAATAAACTCTACTGAATAATAAACTCTGAAGCTTCTCTTCCTGCAATACAAATTTATATTTTAACTTATTTAGCCCGTAGTTAACATTTTTTTATGTTCTTCCTTCGCGATTTCGTGTCACACGTTAGTGGCCGCGCCTCTCGGTCGATTGGGCGGGAGGTGGGCTGCTATTTTGCCTGGGGTTCGCGCGTAACAAGCTTTGGCTTGGTGTCGCATGGGCCACTTGAACGTACTGCGCATTGTACGTCAAAGTTCATCAAAAAAAAAACAAAAAAAACACACAGGTCAGAATAATAAAAACGCGCATTTCATTTCATTTGAGAAGTTTTGACTGAGAAGGTGAAGCAATGACGAAAAATTTATTATTTACAAAATTTACATACAATGTAAGCACTGATAAATCAGAATGTCACGAATGCAAATTTAATATGACCGACGGGCATGCAGCAAATTTAATGCGGCACCTTCAAAAGAAGACAAAGGCATTTTTGGTCAAATCATTGTGAAAAAAAGTTCCAAGTGTGGCGAATAAACACCAATCGATGCTCAATTTTGTGAGTGAAAGACTGATTAAAGTGCATGCGAGAAAGCATAATCAATCGGACTGAAGATTTATACACTAGCAATGAAGGAAGTCCAAATCAAGCACACGAGCGCCAATCTCACGTCAATTAAAATCTACGTCTTATAATGTATTTATGCGTCAGGTGTTTATCTATAGTATTGTCATTTTGTATATATTGGTAAAACGTGTAACGAACCGAGGTTCGAACCAATACCAAAGCCCAAAAACCTCGCACCTCAAATGTCCGAACCTTAACCGTTGGTAAATTTTGGTTCGAACCTGCAAACCGGAGGCTCCGAAAATTTTTTTGGGTTTGCAACCCTCGTAAATATGATTTTTTATTTTCAGGTTTCGAGACGTTAGTATAAAGTTCCCCGGAAGTGTTCCTGACACAACAGTTTTTAAGGAGTGTCACTTGGGAAATGTAGAGAGGCCATTTATGATCCTGGGTGACCCTGGCTTATGAAGCATTTTACGGGAGCACTCATTTAAAATCTGCAAGAATAGCTGCTGCGTTTGGAAGACTCAAAGAACGCTGGAAATGCTTACCTAACAAAATGTATATTGAGCCTACTTTTGACCGTTATGTTGCAGTTGCTTGTGCCACTTTTTACAACTACGTACGAAGGAGAGGTGCGTGAACAACACGGACTTTTCAGCATTGAACTCAGACCAACAACCACCGGACTGGCTTAATAATCAGGTCCTGACAACTCCTGAATTCGATAAAGAAGACTTAAGGCTGCACAAAAAAATTACCTAATGGACAATTATCCTTAAAGGCCTATACCCAGAAGAGATAAAAATTTATTATATATATATATTAATAAATATATAAATTTATATAATATATAAATATATAAAATAATATTATTTTATATATTATATAATATTTCCTATAAATAGGACTGCCGTTCAAAAGAAATAAGATTTGAAACTGTTCAAAATTGTTTCTGTTTATGTGAAGTGTCGTGCCTAACTTTTGTATCTCATTTGAATATAGGCCTTAAAGAACAACTTCGTGAATCTAAATGGTTTCGAAGTCGTCTATAAATTTAAATTAAATTTATTTGAACTGATAATTCATCTTCTGGATGCTTGTTTTCATATTAACTGTTTTCCTTACTATCTTTAAATTAAATATCTATTTGAATTTATTAATTGTTTTCGAAGAGCTCCTATATCAATTTTTGTTGACCCTCTGCCTTGACTTCCTTACTCATACTCTGAAAGAACGTAGCGCCGATATTTTTTGAGGTTCTATTAATTTATCATTCTGCATATCCAGTCTGTCCATTCTTGTAGTCGTTAGACATTGACTTAAGCATTTGGAGCACATTAGTTTTGTCTAAAGCGCGGTACGGAGGACGCCAAAAACCGCTCGCAAGCAAATAAATTCATTTAAAAACGAGAGCGTACACAGGAAAAAAAAACAACTTAAATCCACTTAGATTTAAATATGTTTGCCAATAAAACTGCACCACAATGTGTCTTATTAAAAATAAAGTGTGTGCCACTTAAATCTCCAACTTAATATGCCCATAATTGATTTCAAGTGTATTGCTGTACCATTTGATGTGACAGCATATTAAAATTAATCTGTAAACTTATTCATTTCAACTATGATTCATATTAAAAAAAATTTATTATTTGGTCGGGGCGGGGGAAGGGGAGGGACAAGGCGAGGTGTACGGGTGAGGGGGAAGGGTTGTGGCAAGGGGTGCGCGGGAAGGCGAAGGGTAAGGGGGGAGGCGATGGGTAAGGGGAGGAGGGAGGGAGTGGGAAGGGGAAGGCGTGGGGGGTAAAAGGGGAGGAGGGAGTGGGAAGGGGAAGGCGTGGGGTAAAAGGGGAGGAGGGAGTGGGAAGGGGACGGCGGCAAGCGAGGGGGGGTTGGCGATGGGGAGGGGTGGGAAGGGTGTTTTGACGACGGGAGGCCATAGTTAGTCTTCTTTTCTGAAAAACGTAAGGCTTAAATTTTTATTTTTGTATTTTTTTTTTTCTATACCCTTGCAAAGGGTATTATAATTTTGCCCAAAAGTTTGCAACGCATAGAAATATTCATTTGCGACCCCATAAACTATATATATTCTTGATCATGGCGACGAGCTGAGTCGATTGAGATTTGTCCGTCCGTCTGTCTGTCTGTCCGTCCGTCTGTCCGTCTGTTTCTACGCAAACTAGTCTCTCAGTTTTAAAGCTATCGAGCTGAAATTTTGCACAGAGTCTTCTTTTTACTGCACGCTGCTAATATGTCGGAACCGACCGGATCAGATGACTATATCTTATAGCTGCCATAGGAACCATCGGTCAAAAAATGGGTCTTAGTGAGAAAAACTTTTTTGTTTTCAATTTTAGCGTTCTTGAACAGAGCTATTGTTAATATTATAGGCTTTCAGACAGATTTGCAAATTTTGGTCAAGATCGGATGACTATATCTTATAGCTGCCATAGGAACCATCGGCAAAAAAATTGGTCTTAGTTAGAAAAACTTTTTTGTTTTCAATGTTAGCGTTCTTAAGGTCGGTGATTCTTAATATTACACGCTTTCAAACTAATTTGAGAAAGTTGATCGACATCGGGTGACTATATCTTATGGTTGCCATAGGACCGATCGGTCGAAAATTGTTCTTAGTAAGAATTTTTTTTGTTTTTAATGTTAGCGTCTTTAAACTCACTGATTACTAATTCTGTATGCTTTCAAATATATTCGCAAATTTGGTCGAAATCGGATGACTATATCTAAAGGCTGCCATAGGACCGATCGGTCGGAAAATGAGTCTTAGTGAAAATAACTTTTTTGTTTTAAATTTTATCGTTCTTAGACTCGGCGATTTTTTTATTTTGATATGTTTTCAAAAATCAGATGTTTATCTGTCGGAAAATGGGCTTTAATTAGAAAAATTTTTGATTTTTAGGTAAGCGTTCTTAAACTCTGACATTTGAAAAACAGCATTTGCAATGGTATAAAAACTTCGGCACAGACGAAGTTAGCTTGGCCTTCTCGTTTTTATTTACCTTTACTGGGACTCGAACTCAGAACTTCGGAGACTTAAACACAACTGCCGGCGCCTAAGCCCATTCGACCATTCAGGGCTCGCGTGACGGTGCAGCTAGTGTCAGTTAAGAACAGAACACAGCCGATTGTTCAGTATGTACAACATTAAATTAAACATTTTTCATAGTAAAATTTAATATATTTCATATTTACAATTTTAATTTTTCAAATCATGTGTGTAAAGTTTGATTTAAATATGTTTTCCCTAGGCCTTAAGTTTAGGGAAAACTTAAATATGAAAAATATTTCATTTATATACATATTTGCATAGTACATTTAAATCTACTACGGAAAACTTTGATTTTAAGTTGAAAAAAATATTAAAATTTAATACGAAATTTCTTTAACTTTACTACGTCTCTTTTTAAGTGTGTGCATAATATAAATAAATATGACTCAACATACAATTAAATATGACAATCTGGATCTGGATTACACTTTGATTTTAATAATTTTCATATTGACTAGATAATGCTGTATATGTTTAAACCTTTGTAGAGGGTATATTAAAATTGTCCAGATGTTTGTAACGCATAAAAGAAAGCATCTCCGACCACACAAAGTATATATATTCTTGATCAGCATGACGAGTTGAGTTGATATAGCCATGTCCGTCTGTCCGTCCGTCCGTTTGTCCGTCTGTTTCTATGCTATCTCCTCCGTCAGTTCTAAAGCTATCTTAACCAAACTTTGCAGGAAGTCTTTTGGTACAAATACGCTGCACATTTGTCTGAACCGGCCAGATCGGATGACTATAGCATATAGCTGCCATAGGAACCATCGGTCGAAAATGTTGTTTTAGTGAGAAAAACTTTTTTGTCTTCAACGCAAACGTCCCCGAACCTTGTACATACAAGTTTTCTATGCTTTCCCATAATTCCACCAAGTTTGATAGGACAACTATATAGCGCAGCAGCCATAGAAATTAGGTGTAGAAAATGTATATAGGAGGCCTTGTCAAAAATGTGTACATTTGGCCGAATGTACATATTTGTGTCAGTGGAATCGGGCTACTAATTTATAAAAATCATACAAGCTACAAGGGAATATAAACTTCGGTCGAGCCGAATTTAGCTGTCCTCTATTTTTATACCCTTGCAAAGGGTATTATAATTTTGCCCAAAAGTTTGCAACGCATAGAAATATTCATTTCCGACCCCATAAACTATATATATATTCTTGATCAGGGCGACGAGCTGAGTCGATTGAGCTTTGTCCGTCCGTCTGTCTGTCCGTCTGTTACTACGCAAACTGGTCTCTCAGTTTTAAAGCTATCGAGCTGAAATTTTGCACAGAGTCTTCTTTTTACTGCACGCTGCTAATATGTCGGAACCGACCGGATCAGATGACTATATCTTATAGCTGCCATAGGAACCATCGGTCAAAAAATGGGTCTTAGTGAGAAAAAATTTTTTTGTTTTCAATGTTAGCGGCCTTAAACTCGGCCATTGTTAATAATAAATGCTTTCAAACATATTTGCAAATTTTGGTCAAGATCGGATGACTATATCTTATAGCTGTCATAGGAACCATAGGTCGGCAAATGGGTCTTAGTAAGAAAAACTTTTTTGTTTTCAATGCTAGCGTCATAAAACTTGGCCATTATTAATATTATATGTATTCAAACAGATTTGCAAATTTTGGTCAAAATCTGATGACTATATCTTATAGCTGCCATTGGGCCGATCGGTCGGAAAATGGGTCTTAGTGAAAAAAACTTTTTTGTTTTAAAGCAAATCGTTCTTAAAATCGGTGATTCTTAAAATTAAACGCTTTCAAACTAATTTGAAAAAGTTGATCGACATCGGGTGACTATATCTTATGGTTGCCATAGGACCGATCGGTCGAAAAATGAGTCTTAGTGAAAAAACTTTTCTGTTTCAAATTTTATCTTTCTTAATCTCCGCGATTGTTAATTTGATATGTTTTCAAAAAGATTCGCAAAATTTGGTCAAAATCAGATGTTTATCTGTCGGAAAATGGGTTTTAGTTAAAATTTTTTTACATTTTTATGTAAGCGTTCTTAAACTCTGAGATTTAAAAAACAGCATTTGCAAGGGTATAAAAACTTCGGCACAGACGAAGTTAGCTTGGCCTTCTCGTCTTATTTAAAATTAAGAAATTTATATTTGAATCTAATATGAAATATTGCATTTTAAAAATTAATATGTTAGCATTAAATTAAACTATGCACTTTTTTTTGCTGTGTAAGTTAAAGTCGGCTCTAACCGACTTCGATATACCCGGTACTCATGGAAAGCAATGATTAATAGCACTAGGCAGCAAAGTCCAGTATATTGAAGGGTTGGTAGTGATTCTAGATGATTTTCGTGTGCTGAACACGAAACCATCGTGTGCTTAACACGACACCATTCAGAAATGGTCCATCACGTCGAGATTTTTAGTAATTTGCGCTTAAAGTTACAAAAAGTGCCTATTTTGATCCTTATCAGACGCGTTTTCTGGGGAACCTATACTTTTGTTTTGATTTTTTTTAAATTATCGTAAATTTCTATTTCTTAACTTTAAAATAAACTATCCCAAAGAATTGTACGATATATAGTTTTATGGTTGTACAATATTAGCTGAGTTATTTCCCTAATTGCAATATATGGCTTCACTACTTCGACCATTTGCTTGCCAGTTTGATATATGGAAGCTATACAATATATTCATCGGATTCTGATCTAATTTGTGTGGAAACCGATAATATTTATAAATGGAAATTGCAAAGACGCTACCATTGAAATCAAAAAAGTTTTTTTCACTGGAACTAGTTTTTCGACCGATCTTTTCTATGGCAGCTATATTCTATAGTCATCCGATGTGGATCAAACCTGGCAGAATTGTGTGGTAGCATATAATATTGATCAGTAACACGTCTGGGAGCGATAGCATAGGATAGCAGACCTGTCTTTGCTATGGCAGCAATATTATAATATAATATATAGTTGTCAGATTTTCATCAAACTTGAGGTAATTATGTGAAAGCAAAGAAGTCTTATAAATACGAGGTTTGGGGACGTTTGCGTTGAAAACAAACAGGTTTTCTCACCAAAACCACTTTTTCTATATGCTATGCTATATTCATGCTATAGTCATCCGATCCGGCTGTTTTCGACAAATGTGCAGCGCATTTCTACCAAAAGACTTCGTGCAAAGTTTGTTTAAGATAGCTTTAAAACTGACGGAGGAGATAGCAAAGAAACAGACAGACAGACGGACATGGCTATATCAACTCAGCTTAAGTGCTAAATGAGCGCACTCTCGCGTGGCTAAACACACACAAGCAAAGCCAAAATGAGCATGTGTGTTTTGCCGGCCCCTGCTCTACAAGGATATAAAAATGTAAAACCGCTCGCAAAAGGTTCACGCAGAGAAAAAATAGAGAATTTCGCTCTTGAATCAAGAGCATTCGTTCTCAAAAGTACGGTGAGAGTGAAAATTCTTGATCCAAGAGCGAAATTCTTGATTCAAGAGTGAATTTTTGATCCCGACATTCCTGATTCAAGAGTTTCAGCTCTTGATCCAAGTATGAATAATTATTGATTCAAGAGTTTCAGTGCTTGATCCAAGAACGAATAATTCTCAAAATAAAAAAATTCAAAAGAATATTTGGGGTGGGGTGTGGTGTTGTGGTAGAGACACTACCGACCCAACCCGACCGACGTTGTCCGTCTCCCTCCCCCCTCCCCACTCACCATTATTAACCAAACCAACCCCAACCACCACCCACCGAACTTTGTTTTAAACTGTGATTGATTTTGAGATAACCCCACATAGATATTTTTTTTTTTTTTGCTTACTTTTCTGGGACTTGAACACGGTACCTTGAAAGACTGAAACACACACAGGCGACGGGCAGCTTAACGAGCTCAGCTAACTTCCGTAAGTTCAAAGACGCGACGAAATCACACTTATAAATAAACGCAGTTGCCTTTCGTACGCATCGCACAACAACAAACTGCGCATGCGCTCTCACTCTCTGTGCTCTCATTCTCTCAACGACCAACTGCGCATGCGCCCTCACTCTCTGCGAGAGCGACTCCAACGCTACTCTCTCAAAGTTAAGTTGCCCTCACCCCCCTTGCCTATAAAAAACAAAATTGAGAACGTTTAGAACGAATTTATCTCGATTCCAAGAGCGAAATTCTTGAAAATTCAAGAGCGACTAATTTTTTTTCAAGAGCGTTCGTACTCAAATTATTTGTTCTAGTTTTTTCTTAGTGTTTGCAAACAAACAGGGTAGTAGTAAAATTCACACGAACGTCGTGGCGTTGCCACATAACTCTGAATGTGTGAATGTTATTAACAGCTGTTCTTGTTTTGTTTGGCCGGCCAAAGTAATTATACCTCTTTGTTTTGACGGTCGGTTAGATTTTAAGAAACTTAAGAGTACTGTTTCCAAAATAATAAGCTCTGCTTAAAGTGCTTATTACCACACGAAGCTAATCAGTGCAGGAGCATCTGGTCATATTTGGAAGCCAGGAATTAGCAAAGACCTGTCCACAGGGTGGACGCGATCTGGATGTGGATCAACTATATAAAAAATTTGTGCAGACAAATGTACCTGCCCCACCAATAATATGTACGTTAGCCTTAGGCATCATTGTGATTAGTTTTAGCTTCATGTGTGTCCGTTCTTGCGAATTTCTAAAAAGCATATTAAATGTTAAATCTGATGCAGAAGGTCTGGACAAACAAAACCTAAATTTTTAAAAAATTATATTGCCAATGCTAATTGATGGTTCAATATATGGTTCCCATATATTCAACACAGCTCTTACTACATCCATTTTCCCAAACAGGTGGAAAGCCGCGAAAGTAATTCCAACACGAATGGTGATTTCAGACCTATTTCCATCCTTCCGTTTCTATTAAAGGCCTTCGAGCAAATAATTGAGAAGCAAATGCAAGCATTTCTTGATTCTAACTCTCTCATGATTCAGAAGCAGTCGGGCTTTAAAAAGAACCGTAGTTGTACAACTGCCATCGTAAATATAGTCGAAGATATCCGTAAGCAAACTGGTGTAAGCCATGTAACATTCCTGACCTTATTCAATTTTAGTGAAGCTTTTGATAATGTGGACCTCAACATACTACGTAGAACATAGTTTCCTCCTCAGCTTCGAATATGATTCAGTCATATCTTTCCTTTAGACATCAACCCGTCTTTTCGGGCACTCGCATGTCACAATTGCTTCCAACTACAAGGGGTGTCCGTCAAGGTTCTGTTCTTGGTCCACTTTTGTTTTCTATGTATATAAATGACCAGCCTGATAATTTGAGTAATTGTGCCGTATGCTGACGATGTTCAGTTGTATGTGAGTCGTCCGTTGAGTGAAATCGTTGACCGTGTCAGAGTATGCAATGAAAACTTAGTCAAATTATGCACCTTGGCAAAGGAGAATTGTTTGGGATTATACCCGTCAAAATCTAAGTGTCAAATCGTGTACAAAAAGAACATTGATATTACCCAGCCGCCTAGACTTATTACACAGTGCTACAGTGCGAAATAACCTGGGTAGTGACACGCTGTGGAGCAGGTTGCGTATAGCAATTCCTCATACTTAGTTTTCCTCGGGGATCCTCAAAATCTGAAGATATGGCCCAAAAACCGTTAATTGATCATTTTGCTCACTTAACTTGAAATAACTTGTGAATGCACCATCTGATTTTATACAACTTTGCTTATTCTGATAGCGACGAGAAGAGTCTAATATATGGCAATCTTTGTTTTTAGAGATTAAACGCAATGTTTGAGAGCCGCGTGTAACAGATCTGGTATTTTCAACTTTTTTTTTGAAAATTTATACATTGGTTTAACTATTTTATTCTATGCGATTTTTCTTTAAAGTAAATTATAAAAGCCCATTTAATTCTCCGTTGAACAAATGTTCTCTCGATGAATTTGGTTACCTTATAGTGAAGTTATTCGCGGACATCTGAGCACACTTCGACAATCTAGTATGCTTTTTAAGTGTGTTAACAGAAAATCGATTGATTTAACATTAATGCCCCGAAAAGTATACTTTGCTAAAGTTTGGTGGGAAATTTATATAGTTTTCATATAATTAAGCAATCACATAAATGTTTACATATTTGTTTGACAATTTTGAACTTAGATTATTCCTGTTAGAGTGCTGTTACCCTTAAGGGCCAGGATAAACTCCAGTCAAGTCAACAAATAATGCATCTTCACTACAGCACTACATGCATCTTGTATACTCTGTACCAAGTGTGCACAGAGAGAAAGTTGGCCATATTCGAAGGACCCATCTGGCAACACAAAACAAGTCAATTATAGAAACTCAAAAACCAAATCATCATGAACATTTCACGTTAAAAAGAACCACTGAAAATCCTCAAGAGATTTAAGAGGTACCTCTTCACGATGAAAAAGTCACTGTTTGGTGCGGCGTTTGCGCTAAAATGGTTATTGGGCCGTTCTTTTTCGAAGATGAAGCAGCCGGACCGTTAACGGCAATCAGGAGCGTTATCGCGATATGATAACCAATTTTTAAATGCCAATGGTTCGTCAAAAGCTTATGGTGCACTACTTTTACGTACGTACGAGTAGAACCTCAGCAGAGGCTGCTGAAAGTTATGGAAAATTACTCCAAACGGGAGTTCGTCTGACGCTAGCTCTTGGTTTCTGACTCGCAATGGGACCTTGTTTACAATATTGGTAAGCATCAACAGCCGAGTCGATATAGCCATGTCCATCTGTCCGTCCGTCCGTCTGGCTGTATGAACACCTAGATTTCAGAGACTAGAAGAGCTAGAGCAACCAAATTTGAAATGTAGACTCCTACTGTCTGCACGCAGATCAAGTTTTTTTTTCAAAGTTTTGCCACGCCCACCCCCGCCCCCACAATAAACAATGTTGAATAACTCCAACAATTTTTAAGATATCGATCTCAAATTTAAGACGTACATTTATATTCGCAACATCTATAAGCCCTGAATCATCAAGATCGTACGATAAATAGCCGTGTTAAAAATGTTGCATTCTTTTCGACTGTCCCACCTCAGGCCCACATGAAGGTTAACATTTCTTTTCATGAGAAACCGGTACTTCGATGTCGGTTAGAGCCGACTTTAACTGACGCTCTCGTTTTTGTATATGCAAAAGATTTCATATAGTGTAAGTACGGAGTTTCTTATAAAGTGTTCGAGCTCTTCTAATGTCAAACTTAGCTTTCTTAAAAGAGCCTAGAGAAATATCGTTGGAATAGAAAACTTCTTGAATGATAACAGTCAGTTTACAAGGAATTACTATTTTTCCTTGTGTGTGTCCTTGGAAAGCTACTTAATTTTGTGATTCGAACCTAATTTTCAGGTTCAGTTTCGAGGGGTTAAAAATATTACTGTTCGGTTCATGGTCCGGTTCGTCGGACCCAAAAAAACCCAAGCTGAGCCGGTTCTAAGGTGTTCGTGAACCGGCCTTGCTTAAAATGATCCTGCTTTCGGGACTAAATTGTGCTCGAATTTTTTACTTAATACTTTTTTTTAAGGTCACCCCTGGTTAAATGTAATCCTCTTGAGAATTAAAAAAGTTGGATCAAGAAAGTCCGGGATTACGTTGGTTTCATTACCGATTGGGATTGATTTGATCCCGTATGGACTATTTTTTTTTTAAGTGTATAAAGATATATCTTTTCTGTGGCAGCTATGCGATTCATTAAGAGGATTTTTTTCAATATTCTTTTTTCAGATATCACGCGTAACTGGTGTCATTCTACCATCTTCTTTTTGTTAAGGATTGTCTGACCAATCATTGTTGAAAGTCTCTAACTGCAACAACGTCCCCAAATTATTCAGCTGTATTACGAAAATCAGCGTTCTGTGAAAACTGTTTTTCGTGCACTTCGAGCTACATAATGGTGTGCATCATCGACCTTCCGAGACCACTATTCGCGAAACCATTTTCAAATTTAAGTCTCAGTGTACGGTTTTGGATAATACGTGACCAAATAGACCACACTCAGCCCGTAGTGAGGAGAGTATTGCGATTGCAGTGGAGAGTGTGGCTGCAGACCGTGACCTATCGATTCGACGCCGATCTCAACATTCGGGCTTATCGAGTTCGATAACTTGACGAATTTTACGCAAGGATCTTGGATTAAAGGCTTTCAAAATCCAACTCGTTGAGTCAACAAGTTCAACTCGTTGAGCTTGCATTTCAGTCAATGGGCTCTGCAGCAGCTTATTGAAGATCCGCTGATTTCACGCAAAATTTTGTTTTGTGACGAGTCACATTAAAGGCTAAATGGATACGTCAACCTGAAGAGACTATCGAACTACCGTTACATCCACAAGAATTCACTGTTTAGTGTATTTTATGGGCTGCTGGAATCATCGGTCCGTATTTCTTTAAAAATGAGGCCGGACAGAACATAACCGTCTCTGGCGAGCACCATAAATGATAAATGACTTTTTGTTACCTGAAATTAAAGCCCTTGATGTCGGCAACATTTGGTTTCAGCAAGACGGTGCAATGGCACACACAGCAGAAATTATTTCGGAGAGCAGCTTATTCGCACCCTGAACCTGTCGTCTGCCCGCCTGATATTATATGATACCACACCACGTCGATAAGCCAGCTACGATTCAATACTTGGAAGCCAATATTACTCGCCTAATTGCCAATGCTTAAATAGTTGTTCCAAAATTGGACCATCCGAATGGAAATTTTTTACGGAGTACCGCGACTACAACATTTGAATTAAATTATCTTTAAAAAGAAAATTTCAGAGAAAGTTCTTTCAGCCCATAATAAAGATTACACCATCCAATTCCATTTATTGTGTTTTATTTGTAATTTAAAAAAAAAAAACTTCTTAATGGCTCACCTTTTATATAGTTGTCCGATTTTCATCAAGCTTGGTGGAATTATGAAAAAGCATAGAAAACTTATAAATACGAGGTTTGGTTAGCACTTGCGTTGAAAACAAAAAAGTTTTTCTCGACTAAAACTAGTTTTTTGACCGATCGTTCCTATGGTAGCTGTATACTATAGTCATCCGATCCGGACGGTTTCGACAAATGTGTGGCGTATTTGTACTAAAAGACTTCGTGCAAGGTCTTGGTTTAGATAGCTTTACAACTGACGGAAGAGATTGCATAGAAACAGACGTCATGCTGATGAAGTTAAATATACTTTGTGTGGTTGGATATGCTTCCTTCTATGCGCTACAAATATCTGGAAAATTTTTGTACCCTCTGCAAGGGTATAAAAAACACAAGCCTATAGACAGCAAAGAAGCTCGGCTTGGCCCATTTAACCGTTTTATTTGTTGTTAACACTTAAGCCTTAAGTTGTTGTATTTTCCTTTAATTTGCACCCAGGAAAAGTCAGGTCATTCCACAGTCGCCAGCATCGTTCAGCTTCACCACCCTCTCTCCATTTTTTGTGCTTTACACTCTATCTCAATGTGGCACTGTATCTTTTGGTCTGATGAAATTGCATAATCGCTTCCAGTTGTTGCACAATTATTGAAATGTGTCTGTTGTGTGGGGACCGCGGGGTATCCAGACCGTAGGGCAACGAGGCGTGAAATTCAGTCGACACAAAAAAAAGGAGGGCAAAACGAAATGGAATTTTTCAGGGCGCCCGCCAGCTACAAAGGCAATCAAAAATTTATAGTCGACGACAGGCGAACTCGTTGCGGGCACTAATGTCATTGACGTGGGTTCGCGAAAGATTTAATTGGCAAGCGAGCAGGAAGCCTGTGGTGATGCGTCTTTGGCCACATAATCTAATATAACAAATGCATTTGCTCACAATCGACGACAAACTTTGTGGCCAGCGACTGTCACAATACTTGTGGCGCACAAAAGTAGGCAACGCCCACATAATTCATTCCAATGGAAATGTAATGAAATATGAAAAACTATTATGTCGACTGTCAGAAAACTGAAAATCTCATTTGCAAACACATCGCCAGCAAGCCAGTTGACAAGCCGAAGACAGCAAAAAGGGCATGCAATAGACAGGGAGAGAGCTTCGGCACAAAAAGGCAAAGCCTGCCAATTTCAGTTAACCGCTTGCGTAAGCCAGCCAAGTAAGGCTATTGGACAGAGGAAGACTGAATCCAACTCTGTTAAGTGCAACCACATCAAGAGGTAGGAGGATGCTGAATATGCTGAGAGCGACAGTGCGGACATTTTGCACATGCAGCTTCCGTTTCCGACTTGCCTTTTTGCGATTTTTCTACTTTTGCCCCTGTAGTTAGCTTTTCATACAGAGAAAGAAAAACTAGCTAGCAGTACATGAATGGAGGCTCCTTTTATCTCAGCTTCTTTCAACTGGGCACAAAAAAAATTTTAATTTGCTCCTTTTTTATTTCTTTCTACTTAAGATTCTTTCTCTAACAATGTCCTGAACACGGTGTTTGGATTGAAAATTCAGACAACAAGCAATTTTCACATGCCATCACAATGTGAACACTAAATCTTTTTTACGGAGTCTTTACAGGTCTAGGCTAATTTTTCTAAGTGGACCGCTTAGCCCCAGAAACTGCAGGTCACGGCAGGCTTAGCCTGATACTGACACGGCTGTTGATTGGTACAAGTACAGGCGACCGTCGCCATATGTGGTGCATGTGTAGGTCTGAATCATGTTCTACCTAGTACAATGAATGACTCGCCTTTGTTGTTTGGTTGAGGTGTGTCTCGGTCGGGGTCGGTTTGGTGTCGTACATGTGTTCAGCTATCAATTGCTAACCAATCGAGTGCTTAAAAAAGTCAGAAACGTGTGTCACGGCTGCGAAGTGTTTGTTTCGGTCATTTTTATACCTTTTTATATCCTTGCAGAGGGTTTATTAAAATTGTTCAGATGTTTGTAAGCAAAGAAGGCAGCCGATTTGATATAGTCATGACCGTCTGAATAAAACGCATATATGGTACCAGTGACTAGCTCCGTTCCTAGAAGCTGAATGTTTTATTAAGTAATTGGTTTTTCCTTTTTATACATTTTTTGTTCTACCCCAAGCAAGCACATGACATGCCACATGGCTGAAGGCTGCTTAGATTTCTAATTTATTGAACACTGATGTGGCCCGTTTTTTTAAGGGTTTTTATATTCCAATCTATTTTTATGCGCCTCGCACTTGAGTCCCAAACGCAGGTAATGGTCTCACATTGCTCTGATCAAATATCTTTGAAAACGTAGTGTCCGTCGTTCTGTTCCTAAGCCATTTCCTCCATCAGTTTTACGGCTATCTTGACCAAACTTTGCGCAAAGTCTTTAAGTATAAATACGCTGCACATTTGTCGGAACCTGACGGATCGGATGACTATTGCGGGTAGTTGCCATAGAAATTATCGATCGAAAAACTAGTTTTAGTGGGAATTGCTTGCTTGCTTTTAATAGTAGCGTCTTTAAACTTTCCAGTTTGCTTAAAAACGACCAAATGCACAAAGTTTAGGCGCCAAATATTGGTCAGTTTTGGGAAATCACTCAACTAGCATTGTTCAAAGCAAAATTGAAATTGTTGTATGAAAACTATGTCAAACCTTTCTTGCGGTGGCGAAGTCATCTTTCATATTAAGTTTATTTATTTCACTCCCAGCGCAACAAATTTAAACGCTGAAAGACAGAACTTAATTGATTGTTAATTATTATCTTTTGTAATCAACTAGTTGTGTATTACTCTAATTCCCTACATTGCATTATTTCCCAAAATTTATCTTGAATTAATTTATGCTTCCAATTGTTTGGATATCATGAGGTAGATCATTCCATAGCCGAATAGCATTTATCATAAACTGCCTTTTTGAGCTTAATAGCTTTCATCTCGGGCATATAAAATTGTTGTAAGATGGTTATTTGCTGGTTATGGTCCCATGAATGAAAGTAAGAGTTCTGTGGTTAAGTTCATACCAAGGTCGAAAATCTTCCGAGCTAGGTGTGATATGTGGTCGAATTGTCTACTATTTAATATATATATATATGTAACCCAGAATTTTGGGTGACAGATATGATTGGTTATGAGTTTAGGCAAAACGAGAAGGCCAAACTACCTTCGTCTGTGCCGAAGTTTTTATACTCTTACAAATGCTGTTTTTGAAATGTCAGATTTTAAGAACGCTAACAAAAAATCAAAAACATAACAAATTAACAATCGCCGAGTTTAAGAACGATAAAATTGGAAACAAAAAAGTTTTTCTCACTAAGACTCATTTGCCGACCGATCGGTCTATGGCAGCTTTAAGATATAGTCATCCGATTTTGACCAAAATTTTGCGAATCTATTTGAAAGCATATAAAATTAGTGATCAGCGAGTTTAAGGACGCTAACATTAATAAATAAAAAAATTTTTTACCAAGACCCATTTTCGACCGATCGGTCCTATGACAACCACACGATATAGTCACCCAATGTCGATCAACTTTTTCAAATTAGTTTGAAAGCTTTTAATATTTATATTCACTGACCTTAAGAACGATTTACTTGAAAACAATAAAGTTTTTCTCGCTAAGACCCATTTTTCGACCGATGGTTCCTATGGCAGCTATAAGATATAGCCATCCGATCCGGTCAGTTCCGACATATTAGCAGCGTGCAGTAAAATGAAGACTCTGTGCAAAACTTCAGCTCTACTAGACTAGTTTTGCGTAGAAACAGACAGACGGACAGACAGGCAGACGGACAAAGCACAATCGACTTAGCTCGTCGCCCTGATCAAGAATATATAAGAATATATATTATATATAGTTTATGGGGTCGAAAATGAATATTTCTATGCGTTGCAAACTTCTGGACAAAATTATAATACCCTTTGCAAGGGTATAAAAACCGAGTTTGGCCAATATATTAATTATTATTATAATATATTAAGTTTATATATATTATAGTAAGTTTGTGCAAAATTAAGAAACAGGGAGAATTAATCGTTTCCGAGCCTATAAAGTATATATATTCTTGATCAGCATCAACAGCCGAGTCGATATAGCCATGTCAGTCTGTCCGTCAATCAAAATTATTTATCGATTTGCTGAAGGAATGATAAAGATCAGATGAACGATACTCAAGTTATGAGCAAAAAACGGCCAGTTAACACCCCCCACCCCCTCCACCCATAACCACAGCATTCTGATCAACAGAAGCAATCTTAGTGGGAAAGAGAGAGAGACTTAGAGAGCGCACCGCGTTGTGCGTTGTGTGTTAACTGTCCGTTTGACTCGTGAGCAAATGCGAGTGTAAGGGTGCAGGGTATGTTATAGTCGGGCATGACCGACTTTTTTTCTTGTTTTATCTATCGACATGATCGACATACTCGCAGAGGTGGAGGTGTACTGATCGCAGCCAATACTAACCACCGTTCGAAATTAATTCTACTAAATCTGCCTAATGGTGTTGAATTGGTTGCCTATAACGTTTCTCTTCTTTCCTTTTCTTTATATATTAATTGCTCTTATATCCCTCCTTCTTCCGAAATTCAAGTTTATATGCACTATCTACTCTACATATAAAACAGTTTGTCATGATTCACTGATTCACTGACTGACTCACTGATTCACTGACTGACTGATTGGCAATCAACGCAGAGCGCAAACGGTAAGACATAGAAGGCTGAAATTTGGACAAGAGTTTCCATTAGTGAGGTTTTGGAAAATTCCAACCGGAAGAGCCGGAAAAGCGTCGGAAAAGTTTGTATGGGAAAATTTGTTTTTTGACTTGAAATTTGGTTTGTAAGCACAGAACGTGAAATAATTCGACACGTGTTTTCCCGATTTTGGAAAATCCGCTCAAGAGGAAAATGGCCGGAAGGCAAAAAATTATTTTTCATCCGATTGGCTTGAAACTCGGATTGTGAGGATAGAATACGGAATATTTTGAAATGGGACGTTAACGATAACGATAACGATAACGATAACGATAACGATAACGATAACGATAACGATAACGATAACGATAACGATAACGATAACGATAACGATAACGATAACGATAACGATAACGATAACGATAACGATAACGATAACGATAACGATAACGATAACGATAACGATAACGATAACGATAACGATAACGATAACGATAACGATAACGATAACGATAACGATAACGATAACGATAACGATAACGATAACGATAACGATAACGATAACGATAACGATAACGATAACGATAACGATAACGATAACGATAACGATAACGATAACGATAACGATAACGATAACGATAACGATAACGATAACGATAACGATAACGATAACGATAACGATAACGATAACGATAACGATAACGATAACGATAACGATAACGATAACGATAACGATAACGATAACGATGTTTGAGCCCAATTACGAGCCATTGACTCAATGGTTGTTGTAGGTGATTTCAACTTACCTAACATCGCCTGGTCCTATCTCAATGGGTCAACTTATCTTGTTCTATCAATACAGCATTACTTTTTAGATCATCTGTTTGATATGCCCTCGTTCCAAATAAATTCAATTCCAAACTAATGCTGTAGTCTCTAGGTGTACCCTGTTTATACACCCAAAAACTATCATGATAATTGCCCTTCAAAGTATGCTAACTTTATTTCGTGAATAATTATATATATATTTTTTTTTTTATTTATTGTTGTTTAAAGTTTAACAAAGTTCAGTCA
Source organism: Lordiphosa magnipectinata (assembly GCA_037044535.1). NCBI lineage: Eukaryota > Metazoa > Arthropoda > Insecta > Diptera > Drosophilidae > Lordiphosa > Lordiphosa magnipectinata. The sequence continues at coordinate 66,748 of JBAMBO010003770.1, forward strand.
AACTATTTGCAATTACGAATTTAGATTACACAATTCCTTACATCTAACAATGGGTAGTTTACTGAGAACAGATGATGATAGTACTTGTTGTAATTTAGACAGAAACTACGAAAGGGTTCATGATGAGCTTAGTTCGTGAGGCAAGGATTTAAATAAATCGGGACATAATTTCTCGTTACCCGTGCCGGTAACGCAAAGCTAATAAGGCTAAGCTTGAGTCAACCTCACCTGACAGTAGTTTATGAAGGAAAAGCACACTAAGGTATATCCTCCGATTATTCAGGGATGGAAGGTCCAATAAGCGTAGTTTGTGCTAGTATGATGGTAGATGCCTATTGGGATTCCAATTTAAGCCACGATGGGCGAAAAGTAAGAACTGTTTTTGTACAGATTCGAGTTGGTCCTGATATTTCTGGTAGTGTGGAGACCAGACACATACGCCATACTCAAGAAAAGGTCTAACCAGAGAAACGGATAGTGGTTTGGTGACATAAGGGTCATTAAATTCTTTAGACCATCTTTTGATAAAGCCAAGAACTCCCATAGCTTTATTAGTAATAACCGATATATGACCATTGAAACATAGCTTGGGCATAAATTGTATTCCAAAGTCGTCGACTATCTTTAAGATTTAGTCATCCGATATTGACCGAAATTTGCAAATCTGTCTGAAAGCCTATAATATTAATGATTTCCGAGTTTAAGAACGCTAACATTGAAAACAAAAAAGGTTTTTCTCACTACGACCGATTTTTTGACCTATGGTTCCTATGACAGCTATAAGATAAAGTCATCCGATCCGGTCGGTTCCGACATATTAGCAGCGTACAGTCAAAAGAAGACTCTGCAAAATTTCAGATCGATAGCTTTAAAACTGAGAGACTAGTTTGCGTAGAAACCGACGGACAGACAGACGGACAGACAGACAGACAGACGGACAGACGGACGGACAAAGCTCAATTGACTCAGCTCGTCGCCCTGAACAAGAATATGTATAGTTTATGGGGTCGGAAATGAATATTTCTATGCGTTGCAAACTTCTTTGCAAGGGTATAAAAATGCTGATGCATCTCGTGAGCTAAACTGACTTTTAAAGTCTTAAAAATATTTTTAATGCAGTGCAGACTGAGTGGTCGTAAAAAATGTTGATTCGGTGACAAAGGGTTTTCTAAAAACACACAACCACACATTAAACATTACAGGGATATGGCGGGATGCATATTTCGAAAATGTAATTCTAAAACACAGACCGCAAACATACAATTATTCAACGAATGTTATCAATAAAGGTAAATTTTTGTAGGTAAAATATGGGAAAAGAGAGCGCCGCATGGAAAATTTGTATTTAAAAAGCGAAAAAAAGAGATTACAATCCACAATCCGCGCAAACAATAAACATTGAACTTTTTTTATCGTTTCGGAAAACGACATAACTGATGTAAGAAAAATGCTTTTCATTGGCTAACGACACAATACTGTTGGCCACTAGCTAAATCTAATTTGAAGTGTTTTCGTATTCATTGTCTTTATTCATTGTCACAGAATGATTAATTTTTTCTATTTCCTTGTAGAGGGTATATTACAATTGTCCAGATAGAAGGAAGCATCTCCGACCACACAAAGTATATATATTCTTAGTCAGCATGACGAGCTGAGCAGTCCGTCCGTCTGTTTCTATGCTATCTCCTCCGTCAGTTTTAAAGCAGTTTTAAAGGTCAGAGGGACGGACATGGCTATATCAACTCAGCTCGTCATGCTGATCAAGAATATACATACTTCATGCTGTTGAAGATGCTTCCTTCTATGCGTTAAAAACATCAATTTTAATTAACCCTCTACACGGGTATAAAAATTCTTTGATGTTCCGCCAAATTTTGTATTTGTATTATTGACAGTCCCCAAATATACTTTAAAATAAAGGTTTTGTGATGAGTTGGCCCGGAAACGGTACGAAAAGTTTTTGCGACAAATGAAGTAAAAGTCGTTGGCGTTGAGAGGGAACTGCAGGATGTCGATGGGAGATTGGCACATAAATGAGCAGAAAGCAGCAGCAGGATATGCACAAAACTTAACCTAATGAACATTAAGATAATGCAACAACAACAGCAACAGCACATAGTCAGAACTAACAAGATGTGGCCAATGTGGGATGTGGGAGCCCATCGTAGTCCCTGGCAACATAATTCCGCATTCGTCCTCAGCCGCAAAAGTTTTGCTTACAACAACACCGAGGGCGACAATAATGCACAGTGGGCTGAATCAGATTGCACATTTCGAAGAATTTTTTGAAACTGGATATAACCAAAGAACACCAAAAACTAGAAGCGACATCTCATAAAACAATTTTGAATTTGGTTATATTATTTTATAATGCGGGAGAAAAGCAAAAACACATTGATGATGCTACACAGAAAAGAAAATACGAGATATCCGTACTAAAATCAATCCCAAACGATGTCAGAAATCGGTCCGTCCAGGATTTTCTCAAACCAAGTACGAAAGGATTGACTTCTGAACGGATTTTTTAATCCCGAAATTCTTGTCCTGATCCCGTCTTTAGCTCAGGAGAGCTTGATTATGCTTATTTCAACAACGCACGGGACTGACTTTAGCTTGTTATTTGAACTAGACGTAGTTCCACTGTCGGATCAAATCAAGAAGTCCTGATTTTGATTTAAGCTCGAAATCGTATTGCCAAAAGAATACCAGACGTTTAATTGTGCTCGATTTTCGAACTAAAGGGTGAGCCATCATCTGTTTTATTTGTAGAGTAATGTAATGTAAAATTGGCTTTACAGCCCCAAAGGGCCAGGCCAAGCGTCTCTTAATCTCTTGGAGTGTGTGCTTATAATTTTTCGCACAAGAGAACGGCAAAGTTTTAGAATATTGCTTTTTCATGGCTTCACAGCTGGTGCCAATATATTGCTATAGCTGGTGAAAGTGACCGGATGTGAAAAAGTTATTTTCTAAAGAAAAAAAAACTTTTTATTAGATGATCCGAGTTGGGATTGACACTAACCGCTGCTCCACACCCGTCAATTGTAGAGTAAAACGGGAATAGTTAAGTCGTACAAATGTATGTAAAAGCAAAGACACTTCATATGTAGATACCGCATAATACAAACTTTTTTATTTTTTTTTTTTGTGGGATCCAATGTCAGCTCCCAAAAACAATCGTTTTTTCTATCACATGCGTCATCTATAAAATCTATAAATCTTTGCTCTCATCCAACACCCATTTATTAAAACGTATAGCTAAATTTCAATACATACACTGCTCGCCACTTGAATAGGACACCCTGTATGCTCTCTTCAAAACTGCTCGTAACTCGAAAACGAAATGGTAGAATAACGGTATTTTTTGCATATTATCTTTGTGCAAGCATTCTTCGCTCTTTCTGGTATATTCCAAGTTTTGGAATAGAACCGTTATTAAGTTGTTTGCACTTTATGTGAGCATTCGCAAAAATTCAATGGAATTTCTTTTGAATAGAACGTGCATTTTATTTGGTCGGTATCGTTGACACGTGCACACAAATTTTGGTTTACTTAAACTTTTTGCTTTAATTCAAGTGTATATAAAATTAAAAAAAATTAAAATGGGGCGTGGCACTTCATTATCTGAGTCGGAGAAAGGAAAAATCCAAGCTTACAAGGATTCTGGCCTTTCTATTGCCAAAATAGCAAAAAAAAAGTCGACAGGAGCCGTCACGCCATAACAAATTTCTTAAATAATGAGGCTAATTATGGTAAAAACATGAAGGGCCGCACCCACAGTGTGCTTACCATCGCGGACAAGCGACTTATATTAAGAGAAGCTTCCAATTCGCACGACTCTTTGGCCAAGATAAGGGAAAAATGCAACGTTAAAGCAAGTTTGACAACCATGCGTCGTGTTATTAATAATGCTACACACCTGAAGAGACTAAAAATCAAGAAGAAGTTACAACGCCTTGATTTCGCGCGCGCACATGTCACCTGGACTTCGGAGAAGCAATGTGTTGTCTCTTCGGACGAAAAAAAGTTTAATTTGGAGGGCCCCGATGGCTACAGCTACTATTTTCATGATCTTCGAAAAGAACCACACCATCTTGATAAGTTGCACAGCAGTGCTGGAGGTATTATGGTATGGGGGGCCATTTCCTATTATGGCACCTGTGAGCTTAAATTTATTCCAACCACCATGAATGCGTTGTGTTATAATGGTATATTGAAAGAGGCCTTTCCACACTTCCAAACTCTTTTTGCAAATCTAAAATGGATTTATCAACATAATAATGCCCCTATACATACCGCCCGGATTGTTAAATCGTATATAGCGAGCCAAAACGTGGAGTTATTAAACTGGCCACCCTATTCACCGGACTTGAATATCATTAAGAATGTGTGGGGATGGCTAACACGTGAAGTATATGGATCAGGTCAGCAATATTCGAGCGTTCCCGAACTAATTGCAGCTATCAAATTAGCATGGGGCTCGATATCGTTGAATTATTTGGGAAAATTGTATGCATCCCTTCCAGACCGAATGTGTGAGGTTTTGGAGAAAAAAGGAGGCTCAACACACTATTAAAAACTTTTTTTGGTTTAAAAACATGTTAGTAATTTCTTATTTAAGTAATATTGTTATTTGAAAAGGATTGAAATATTCTTAAATGGTTTTTACATAAAGTGTCCTATTCAAGTGGTGAAAATGAAGACTCCAAAATTTGTTACTTATTGGTTAACAATGTTTTTTTGTAAACTTACAACTTTTGAATAATTTTGTAATTTTCGTCTAATTACTACATTTAAATAAGCTTTATAAGAAAACAAAAATTATTTTCCTAGATGGCTTGGTTTAGCAGCAATTAACTATAGAAAATCGACTTTAGAGGTGTCCTATTCAAGTGGCGAGCAGTGTTTATTCCTCCTAAAGGCAGCGAGAAGACAAAATTGTGATCCAATGTCAGCTCCCAAGAAAATCGTATTCTGTTTCAGATGCGTCATCTATCATATCTATAAATCTTTGGTTAAAGGCATCTCCGATATCATAAAGTATATATATTTTTGATCTGCATTAACAGCCGATTCGATATAGCCATGTCCGTCGGTCTGTATAAACACCTAGATCTCAAAGACTAGAAGAGTTAGAGCAACCAAATTTAAAATGAAAACTTTAATTTCCGCCGCAGATCAAGTTTGATTCAAATTTTTGCCACCCACTCCCTCCCAACATCCGCTGGCTGATAGCATGACGTTAGTATGTTAAGCTTAATGTTAATGATCTGTTATTTCACATAAGGGTAGGCCATTAATAATTTCTTCCCCGAGAAACGGATATATCGAACTGGGCCGACTTTAACTTACACTCTCGTTTTTTTTTAATCTCGTAGTATGATCACACCAACAAAGCTGCGGACTTAATTTTTTGACAGCTCATTTGCCATACCTTTCGCGTCACTAAATAAATATGTATTCACTTGAAAAACGCTCAAAAAATTTAAAGCTTATTTGCAAAGAAAGGTCAGTGAGTCAGAATCAGTGCGCAACATAGCCATGTTGACCAACTTTATATGGTCTCAAATCGACGCTTTTAATTTGGACTACCCTTGGTTTCCACAGAATCATTATCGGATAACACAGGTTTATAAGCTTTTGCACCAGTGAAGAGGGCAAACTTTCCATATGTACATTTGTAGGTCCCGTGGCTACATTAAGAAACCTTTTCAAACACAATTTGTTTTAGTGTACGCTGCATTGAATAACGTGAGAAAAAAACTTAGCACCTAGTTTTTATAAGGTTCATAATATACTATTTCCATTTGAGTTTAATATGGGAAAATAGGGATATTTTCTGATTTAATCGGGAACTTTAAATAGTTCTGAAAAAAAAGGTCAGAAAATTTTGCCTCCTCTATTTTACAGCCTTTTTAATTTTCGATATCATTCCGCTTTGAAAAGTGCTAGACCATAAAATATACTATAGAAATTTTCGACTTTTTCATAAATAAATATTATTATCACATTAAAATTTCTTGTAATTCGAAAAAAAAACAAAGTAGTTAAAGTGAAACCAAAGTGTAGATATTGTAAAGTTATTTTTAAGTGTGCACACAAAAAAAAAACGTTGGTAAGTGCAACATTTTTCATTGGTAAATTCGCCAATTTCCGTCTTTGATTTTAGCCCATTAGTTTTTCCATTTAAAATCAAAATGTCTGCACTTTTGATTTTTGTTTATATGGAAAAAAAATTCAATTGTTTGCGCGCGCTGCTTTTTAATTATTAAACAACAACGAATTAAATTTTTTTAAGTGAAAAACTTTTACTTACTCTGCCGGGACTCGAACTCACGGCTCACGGCATTTCTCACACAGATAAAACGTCGTGTTAGACGACTGAGCCACGCCGCGCAACTGATGTAACGCATCAAATTGGTTACTTGTATTGAATAAGATGCACATGTATTGAAAACATTTACGAATGTTTGCTTTCTTGTAATTCTCAAGAACGAATTCCACCATCTGCCAATGTAAATAGGGCCACTGAAATTTGCGGAACCAAAATCTAAATTGTTGGCGGTTGGAAATCAAAGGGACGCACAGTTGATTTCAAATGACTTTTATGTTGTTTTAACGTAGAAATTGGTAAAATCAACAAGAAAAATTATTTAATCAAAATTTTTTAGCCAAAAGCGAAAAATGTTGGACTTACAATTTTTTTTTTTTTTGTGTGTACGATCAGTGCATTATTTTTCATGAAGCGCTAGGTTAGTTTTTCGCTTAATCAGTACTTCTTGTACACTTTCTCTTGGCATTTTTATTATGATTTACATTAACGTATTAAGCTTTGACTCACAAGTGATAGCAAAATTTACAGTCTGTCAAATCAGCAGATTTACTCCAAAAATTACGAGGGTAAACAGAAAGGGCGCTCATTAACTGCGTCGCGTAAATTTACACAATTACGCCTTAACGCGGGCTGGTGAATACCCTAAATATTAAGTATTAACACAGACGTTGTTGAACCTAACTTAAAAATAAACATTTTAACAATCGAATACAAATTACAAATTTTAAATATTAATATTACAATAAATTAAATATTAAATATTACATAAAATCTTTGATTTGACAAGGTTACTTTATGTGGCCACAAGACCTACAAATCTGATCAAGAATCGCCCAACACACGTTTATCAAAATATCTTAGATAGGGAAAAATACGACCAAAAATACATATCGAAAATTTGCTATCTTCCCTGGTGCAAAAGTTGGCTTTGCTTTGTAAACTTGTGTAATCAGTCGATTTGCTGATGACAACTGGCTCTCTCTCAGCTGCGATTTAAGACCGCTGGATTTCTTTTTTTGTGGGTTGCCCTTAAGGTCCGATGCTTTACGGATAATCCAGAGACAATTCCAGATTTTAAACATAACATTTGGTCTGGTTAGCTGTCGTTTTCTTTTTATTGCACTTTGAAGTCTCGCAAACTATTTCAAACTTCGCTCTTAGATGTTGTGGTTGTTTACAAGCTATTTTTGTTCCAAGGCTTATAAATATCGGAAAATGGCAAACTTGATATTACTCGCAGCTAGAAACAAGTGAGAAAGTCGGTCAAGCCCGACTATAACATACTCTGTAGCAGTTCATTTGACCCCCGACTATAATATTATAATACGTCCAAGGAGTCACGCGCTTATCGGCAATATTTCCGGATACATTCATATCATCGGATACTCATAACTTGTGTATCGCTCATCCGATATTTAACATTTCTTCAGCAAATCGATAAATAAGTTTGATTACTAGATAGATATTACTGTGGGAGATATGACGTTTTTTCCAAATTGCGGGGGCGGGAGGGGCGTGGCAAGAATTAAAAATAAACTTGATCTGCCTGCAAGTACATATAAGAAATATATGTCCCATACATGTCAAACCTCTATCTATAACCATCTCTGAGATCTGTGCGTTCATACAGACGGACAGACAGACGGACAGGCGGACAGACGGACATGGCTATATCGACTCGGCTGTTGATGCTGATCAAGAATATATATACTTTATAGGGTCGGAAACGATTCCTTCTCCTTGTTACATACTTTCGCACAAACTAAATATACTCTATGTAACTTCGGTACAGAGTATAAAATTATAGTATAACGTTTATTTGAACCGAACCCTCTTCGACTTTTTTGCTCCGGCTCAGGTTCGGGAAGAAAAAATTGTTCTGCTCCGGTTCAAGTTCGGTTCAGACTTCCCAAGAATTCCGAGGTCTCCGACTCCGGAGTTATTCAACTCCGAACCGGTTTGCAGCCCTGATTGTAACTGTTGTTGGCGAGATGGGCGGAAAAATCATCGAAAACGTGCTCAAAAATTGGAGAGAACGAAATAGTTTTTCATTCTTGACCCGGACATTTCCACCTATAAAATACAAAAATAAATGAAAAGAGAAATGAAAAAAGAAACGAGAAAGCAAAGTTTTCATATAATACGCTCCTACGGTTAGCGATTTCGAACAGGATTCGCAGATCAGTTTCTAAATGCTAATATTGAAAAAAAAAAGTTACTCGATCGATCGTTATTACGGCAGCTACAAGAAGTTGTCATCCGATCAGGGCGTTCTGGCATATTAGCAGCGTTCAGTCGAAAGATGACGCTAAATTTCAGCTCGGTAGCTTCAAAACTGAGAGACTAGTTAACGAAGAAACAGACAGACGGACGGACAATGCTCAATCGACTCAGCTCGTAATGCTGATCAAGAATATACACTAAGAAAAA
>JBAMBO010003771.1:0-18333 GCA_037044535.1 Lordiphosa magnipectinata
ATACGCCAAAGCTGCAGTTTGGCCAGGAAAAATTGAACGTGTATAAATGTATATATCGTGAAACACTGATCGTCCACGCTTGGTTAAGAACACTCGCGAACTTATCCAGGGACTTGCCACACTTGATACTGCTTTTTTAACGTTTTTATTTATTGTTTTTTTAATAATTGGTACGGAGCGGCGCGGGAAACGCGTGTAGCTTGAGCCAGGGTTGTCGAGCTTTGTTCAGGTTTGACATGTATGGGACATATATTTCTTATACTTGCAGGCAGATCAAGTTTATTTTCAATTTTTGCCACGCCCCCTTCCGCCCCCGCAATTTGGAAAAAACGTCATATCTTCTACAGTTTTGGAGATAGATCGTTCGTTCCTTCTAGAGATACCTTGTAAACAAAATTATTTATCGATTTGCTGAAGGAATGATAAAGATCGGATGAACGATACTCAAGTTATGGGCAAAAAACGGCCACTTAACACCACCCACCCCCCCACCAACAACCACAGCAAGATACCCTAACCGTTCAACACAGGCAATCTTAGTGCGAGAGAGAAAGAGAGAGAGAGAGAGAGAAACTTAGAGAGCGCACCGCGTTGTGCACGGGGTGTTAACTGGCCGTTTGACTCCTGAGCAAATGAGAGTGTAAGGGTACAGAGTATGTTATAGTCGGGCTTGACCGACTTTCTTTCTTGTTTTTATTCTATATATGCAATTTTTCTAATCTGAAAATTAAGGTACCTTGGTATAGAACATATGCATAGAAATGTGGTTAAAACAAAAAAAATATTTCTTCTTAAGTAACATTTTTTAAATAAAATTATTTAAATCTGTTTTACTTTTTATAGTCTGTACCAAACAATAATAATTTTTTCAATATATTCAACTGAAAGGCTTTCTCTTCTGTCCGAAATTCGAAGACTTCGAGCTTGCTTCTCTTATCTTATCTATAAGACTTCGAGCTTGCTTCTCTAGTAGAAAAATAGTGCTTTCGATTTCCGAACAATTATTTTCGATATACATCAAATTCTCGATAAGCTCCTCATCCGCAATTAAATTTTATGCCACTGCGATGCATTTGGATTCTGCGCTATTAACTTTTTGTAGAATCTTAAAAAGTTTATGAAAAAGAGAAGCAAATTATTAAATTTTAGCTACGTACCAACTTATCTTTGAAATCCCGCACGGCCATCAAAACTTAAAATATCTGATTTGGACTTTCGTAAAATTCTCTCTAAAATATTCCGAATTTTTTGAGCCATGTTTTGCAAAGAAATTCGCATGTAAAGAATCGTAAGGGGAATTGTACGGTATAGTCTACCTTCGGTACAAAACAAGGGCTGGCAAAACACTCATATTGGCGTTGCGTGTGTGTGTGTTTAGCCACGCGAGAGCGCGCTTATTTAGCGCTTCTTTGTTGTTGCAAAAGAAAGCATTATAAGCTCGTATACAGTCGGTGTCTCGAAGCCGCTGCCGCAGAGCGCTGTTGCATACGCATTAGATAGGAACCCGCCGGACTCTGGTACAAATAATAAAAAGTTATGCATCGAACTAAAATAGTTTCAATTCACGAAATTTTGATCGGCAACAAGAGCCACCAAGCAACTCATCTTTACCGCTGCCTTAAACGCATCGAAAACCACTTCCAGAGCCCGCAGAATGACATTTTGGAGAATTACGTAAAACAAGGACTTAAAAAAAAGCATTTATTAGTTTACGTCATATTCTTTTGAAAAGGATATTTTTACCTTGTATAGTTTAAGTTCGTCCATCATGACGCAATACTTCCTGCCCACTTCCATTCTGTCACATGTGTTGTGAAACACAAAGACTCTTGGGTTATCTTTTGCAAAATCTTCTTCATCTCCATCACCCTCGAGTCGCACCAACTTTGACAAATGCCTAAGTCTTGATTAAATAATATTGCATTAGGAAGATATGGTGAGACGCCCAGAAGCTCGCAAAACACGAATTGACGAATCCCACAATCTAGGTTAATCACATAGAGCCATAAATTTCATAAATCTAGTTTTAAGCTAAGCCGCGCGAAGCGCACTTCCATAGTATCATGAATTGACGAATACCACAATCTAGGTTAATCACATAGAGACCCTTATTATTATCTCTTACTTATCTGTGTATATCTTACCTTATCCTTATATATTTAATTTATCTTATCTTATCCTTTTATTTGTATATTCTATGTAAACAAGCCGCACGAAGCGTACCATGTACACAGGAGACATACCCGTGTATTAAATTTTGTAGTAAATTATTAGTTACCTGAAATCATACTTAATCATTTTCTTTGGCGTAGTGAAATAAAAGATTCAAAACACGCGCGCACTTTCAATGCGCGCCATTTATCGATCATTAACAGCTGACGATAGGCGGCCCGTTGTTATCGATATCGCGCACTCTGCCGCCATCAGTTGCGAGCGCTGCCACCGTCAACTGCGCCCAGCGGTCTATAAAAGCAGAGCATCAGCAAGCTGGGAGCTTAATTAGTCCGCGGCATCGGTCGAGTTAACATCTGTGCGTACCGGTATACCGAAATAAAAATAGAACCTTTAACCGAAACATTCATTTCGGGACTTACCGGAACCGGTACCGAAACCGAAATTCGTTTCGGGATTAAGACCTGGTTGTAGCTAAAAAAAAAATTGTGAGTGTCAACACTCACGATGCTGTTTATTCACTGTTTAGTCGCTGTTTGGTCAATGTTTCGGCACTGTTTAGTCACTGCAGTGTTGCCAGCAGCTGCGTGCAAAAAACTGACAAAATGACAAAAAAAATTCTAAACTTTCGCAAAAAGTGATACAAAACATGGCAAAAAAGTTTTAGTTCATTTTATGAAGATAATTTATTACTCATTACATTCAAAATCTCTAATTATATTGTCAATAAATTTTTCATTTTGCTGAATCATAGGATTTGTTTGACTTAATCAATTTTATACTTTTCCGGTATCTGATAATTATGGCAACAGGCTTATATCCGTTGACTCGTCTATTAACAGACTATATTTTTCATTGCCAATGTCACTTCTGAGTTCCTCGTTAAAATGCACCGCCAACACATTTTTGAACAAATTCGTACACTTTGTTCTCTGCAGCTTCAGCTCAGCTGCACCAAAATAATTGCGGCATAAATCGCTTAAATGCCCAACTGTGTTAGTTGAGGCATGTTGAGCAATAAACATAGCAAATGCCGCTTCTTGCCGACGAGCTTCATTAGACTCCATAGGCTTAAAAGTAATTTTGTTGGTCTGTGCATAGGGTTTTGCGTTGTTTTCGTGCTTCTTAGTAACCAAATGAGCACGTAAGAGGTCGATTTTGGATATAATACTGCATTTGCAGTATTTACAAAAGGCCTTGTCAGGGTCCTTCCGATCCCGACACAGCCATTTTTCAAAATCTGGCTGCTTTAACCAAAAATCGCGAAATTTTTGCTTATATACTTCTTTAGGCATTTTGCTACAAGTTACACATTAAAAGTGCGCCAATTTCGCCGATAACTCTGTATAGCAGAGATGGGCGCGTCGCGACGTTCACAATGCACGAGGCAGCGCTGCTGTATAGCGATTATAACCTCTAATTGCGATAACACCAAGTTTGCATGTATCATTAATACTAAAAGAAATACTAAATTTGATGATAATTTGAAGCATACTTTAACCATTTGAACATGTTCAAAAAACTGACAAAAAAAAATGATGGGATTGACAAAAACCTGACAGATTTCCTGATAGCTGCTGTATTCAATTTTTTCCTGCTGAAGCCGTTAAAAACCTGACGGATCTGTCAAGAAAACTGCTAAAACGGCAACACTGAGTCACTGTCCCCCCTCAGTAATGGCAGTTGCTTGTAAGAAAAGAATACGAAATAATTTGAAATCCCACCCCTGGGTATTAAAATGGTTTCGTGTTGATTTAGCTAAAAAGTAATTTTAAATAAAATGTCGGTATAAAATTAATTTATTCAAAAAAAAATTATTTAAAAATGAATATTTTGGGTATTCATGGCTACCTGAATGGCAGCAATTTTTTCCTCCTCCCTTAATCTCGGCCTGTCATCCAAAACGCCACTCTTACGAGAAGTGGCAAGTGGGCGTCATTCCGCCCGCTTATCAAGTACCTGTGTACTTGCGCACTATATACTCCCCTTAAGTCGTGGTTTAACAATTGACACGTTTTCCGGAAGAGCTATATCAATTTCTGGGTGGAGTTTACGGTTCACCTCGTAAAGCCACCACTTGGCAATTGAAATTGGAGATCTGGCGTCCGGCGACACATTATCGAAATCTTTTCGTAAATTTTGAGTGCTGCAGCACAATTTACCGCAGCTGCACCAAACTGCAAATTGGCTGCGATCGATCTTGACACAGTTGCCAACGCAAAGTGGTCCTCCCCGTTGACCGTCTTCCTAAATGTCCGGTCGCCATCGGCATCTACTGCCAAGATAAGCTGCTTCTTCAGCTTCAGCGCCTGGAGCTTCAACGACATCAGCTTCAGCGCCTGTTTATATATTTTAAAACATTTGTTCTTCACATTTGATGTTCTCTTTTTTCCGTTATATTTGAAACCCTTTCAAGTCACGTGTTTCACTTTTTGAAACGCGCTCAGTCCTTTTCAAGACGCGCGTCTTTCGCCATCTTGGCGTCAGCTATAATGGCATATTTCTTTTAACATTGAAAAAGAATTTGTAAACTCAAGGCCATAGGCCTAAATATCAAACAACATAAATCGCTTTGATTTATAAGACTTCATACAAAGCACCGGAAGCTTCCAGCCAAATTTGTGTTGGCTTTTCCCCGTATTGCACGGAGGTGGCCAAATAATTCTCTTTGCCCAAGGGTCAAGAGTAACTTAAATCAACAAAAAAAAAAAAAAAAAAAATAAATCATTCAACGCCATTTCTTTCGAGCGTACATCTACCATTTCTTCATCCCAATCGTCTTCATCTTCATCTTCTCCATCTTTTCCATCCTCTTCTCTTGGAGCTCTTCTCAACAGCTGTCGTTCTTGCTCTTTTAGAAGACGTACACACAACTTGTGTTTTTCTGTTCTGTAATGTCTGGGCAAGCTTGCAGTCAACATTTTAATTTTGCAATCAGCTTCAGCGCCTGGAGCTTCAACGACATCAGCTTCAGCGCCTGGAGCTTCAACAACATCAGCATCCTCATCCACTGCATCAGCTTCGGGAACTTCAGCCTTGGCAGCAGCAACCTTTCTTGCAACGGCTGCAGCAATTATCTTAGCTTTCCTGTTTAAAAATTTTCTCTTGTTCTTCGAAAGTTTTCTTCCCGAATATTAGCTAGCCCTGCAGGCAGTAAAAAAAAAATTGTTAAACTTTTTCCGTTTTTCTAGGAGTTTTCCACATTTCCGAAAATAATTTTGTGAAATCTGGCAGGGACCGTAATCATTAAATGTTTTATTGTAGAAATCCCAAATTAATTATTTATAAACTGTTAAATCTTTGCAAGTACAATAATGGTTACAACAAAATAAACAAGTTTGGGATGCGCAGCTTTGTTGAAATAAAGTTATGGTGATTTTATCTTCACTGATTCCCAATCTTGTTTCTAAGATATGGCGTAAAATCGAATTTGTTGAATTTTTGGCACTCTAGAATTTAAGGAGTCTTCACTTGGCATAAATAAAATCTTTATAATCTATTTGCGACAGAGCACAAAATATAAATATAAAATATTTACAAGCAAACTGTGCCAATACTTTAACGAATCACTGTATGTAAAAGTGAAATACATTTGTTGGCACAATGTAATTTTTTTGAATAAAACAGCTCAATTGTTAATGGCCAACTCAATGGTCATTCGGAATGGCTCCTACCAATTTCAAAGTGAACTTACTCTGTACACCGGTTCACCCACACGAACGACCGTGGCTGGTCATCCAGTGGCTCCTCCATTAACTCCTCCATGGGCACATCCTGGACATCCTGCACTTCCTGTTCCTGAATTTGATCCATTGTTGATTGTTTTCGTTTTGAGCTGAGCTTCCGAAATACGTACGAGCTTCCGAAATACGTACAAATTTTTATTCGCGGTAAGTTTTTTTATACCCTGTTCCCATTAAAAATGGGAAAAGGGGATCATGAAGTTGTGCAAATGTATGTAACAGCCAGAAGGAAGCTTCTCCGACCCTATAAAGTATATATATTCTTGATCAGCATCAACAGCCGAGTCGATATAGCCATGTCCGTCTGTCCGTCTGTCTGTCTGTCTGTCTGTCTGTCTGTCTGTCTGTATGAACGCGTCGATCTCAGAGACCATAAGAGATAGAGACACAAATTTTGGCATGCACATAGGTGTATACCGTACCCAGTTCAAGTTTGTTTCAGATTTGGAAAATTCCCCCCCTCCCCCCTTAAACCGCAAAAAACTGCCACAGCCACAATTTTAAAGTTAGAACCAGGTGGCTTAATATAAACCATCCTAAACAAAAACAAAAAAGTTAAAAACAAAAAAAGTTATTAAACAATTTAGCTTATGCGCGTGTGAGCGCGCTTGTGTGTGTATGTGTGCGCTCGTATGTGTGCATGCGCTTGTGTATGAGAGTGTGTTTGCATGTGTGTCTCAATTGAACAGGGTATTTTGTAGTCGGGAAACTCGACTACAACGCTCTTTCTTGTTTTGTAGAGGTTTAGTGATATTTATCGATATATTATATTAACGGGGTGGCAACGCTAGAAGGAGCGAAACGGTTGATCAGATTCAACGTGTTGGCGGGACGATTAATGGCTGGATCGTTAAATTAAAATAATTCAGCGCCTAGCTTGAAGAAATTAATTAATTAAAAAGAAATTACGCCGGAATTTCAAATTCGTTTTTTTCGATTAATTTGAAAAGTCGACGCAGGCAGACGTCGACGCAGGAAGCTGTTCCTCTACGTATTTTTCTCTGACAATGGTAATTTACTTAAGGGCGGTGTCCATGGGTACGGAAACGGCCGCGAAATGAAAAACTCTATATAAAAAAAAATGCTGAGCAATTTTTGGTTTCTACTGTAAGGAAGTCTCTAAGGCTGTGGTCGGCTCAGTCAAGTCAAGGCCACTTTCAAAAATTTATTTATTGAAGTGCTGAGACCCAGAATGTTGGGGTCAAATTTTGAGAGAAAGCAAAGTAAGGTTGTCTGACAGAGAGAGGGTGGGCACATCCTAGAACACAGGTGCCTATCGTACTCCTATACACCTCGAGTGAATACAAGCCCAGGGTGAGAGGAAGAGAAACAGTCAGAGCCAAGGCATACTTAACTAGGTAGCCGAACTCGCTCTCTCGCTCTCTTTGCTTGCTTCTTAAATGTCAGTTTGTAAACAACAGTTGCGAGCGACGCATCTCCGCGGACGAATTTTTTCTTCTGCTTCTTAGTTTTATTTGAGACTTTTCATGTTTTTGCTATGCCTCCATACAAGCGAATACAGAAATTCATTACTCTCTTGCTCTCGCTCTCTTTTGTATTTTTATAAGAAGCTGTGAGAGAGCGTGTGCGGCTACCTAGTTACACATGAAAGGTGAAAACCTGGACCATGTGCTCTCGAAGATCGGCCGGGGAAAGGGAAACTAAACGCCACACACTTCAGGTGAATACCTGGCAAGTGTGCGTGAGGAGTGGAAATTTATGCCTGAATACCTCGTGGCGAGACGGTCACTAACACGTGGCGGGCGATGGACATGGACCCTGCACGTTGGGGAAACCTTCAAGTCAGGAAAACTTTGTTCTGATTTTCGCACAGGAGTCAACGTTTTATTTGTGATCACACCTTTTCTTTATGTCTATGCACTGCCGCACCGAGAGTTAGCAAAAAATAAGAGAGGCATTACCAGACAGATGACCTATTGGCTAGCTTACCACAATCCTGATCCCTGTGGGTCGGAGAGTCTCCTATTTGGGGTTGCTCTGCTTTCGGGTGGATCGTTGGCGTCTCCGTGGTGTGCGTCTTTCGTGGACTGGTCACTGGCAAATCAATGTTTTTACTGGCACTCTGGGAGTGTTGCGTGTAAGGGTATACTTTCGGGCACTCCTCCGCGTACAACCGCTCTCTAGCTCAGCTCAAAACCGACTCCTCGTTCTCCGACAATCTGTCGACCGCGACGCTTCTACAAAAAACTCTCTAATGTGACCAGAGCTGGTGTTTGACTTAGAGATGGCGCATCGCGTGAACAGGAACTGGCTCGCTGGTACGCTCGTGACAAAAATATTACGGGGTGGGCTGATTTAAGTTATTTTATTCTAGTAATTATACAAACTTAAAACCTAATTCAACTATGAAGGCAGCTGTGTTTTTGTGTGAGATCCAGTTCTCGTGAGCACTTAGTATGTGTTTTGTGGCGGACTATTTTTGGTACGTCACACTACCAATATCGATATCAATATCGTTTGCCACTACGCTATGTTCAAAAATAACATCGCCCTTAAGTGCTGTTATAGCCACTTTTTAACCGTGGCGTGAGCCAAATAAGTTTCGATTCTAATTTGCCCGGCCAAATTGAAAATAAGCGCAGCTTAAAAAGATTCCGGCAGAATGCGTCGCCTAATGGCAATTTCTAGGGCAGGCAAGCTGAACTTAATAAACGCCGTGAAAGTGAAGAGCGAGGTGCGGGACTTGTCGGATAAGAAAAACTTGGAAACCCGCCAGAGAACACCGGCGGACTAGAGCACGGTCTGGTCTGTACCTGTGTGGGTATTGGTGACGGTGTACGCAACATCATGTGACGTCCCCTGTCACCACAAGCCACCAGCGAGGAGTTTAAAATCTATTTGGCTAGCATTCAAACACTTCTAAGCGCCTCCAGTTCCCTCAATCAGGTCAACTAGATTCGCCTCACCTATGTGTTCGATCATAGCTACCAGACCAAGAGGAATATCATTGAACAGCCGCTGGTGAGACAGTTAAACGACCACAAACCAAATGCCCGCTCCCAGTTCAGTGGACAGCGAACTGCTGGCCTCCTATCAAGCGGTAGTATAGCGGATAGTGCAGACTTGACCCCCTGAAGGAGCCCGAGCAAAAGCGGATCGGGCAACGAGGATGTGCCCTACATCAATGCCGATTATATCAAGGTAAAAAATGGGCGAACCAAACTTCAACTTTATAAATCACTTCCATATCTTAACGTTTCCCTGACAGGGCCCCGACTACGTGTCTAAGTGCTATGTGACCAGCCAGGGACCGCTGCCCAATACCATTTTCGAGTTCAGCGGAGCTATATACATCATACATCATCATGCTGACCTGATCAACTTTACGGAGGCAAATCGCTAGAAATGCGCGAATTACTTTCCAATCGAGATGGACGAAATCTTTGCTGTGGCAGCCAAGTGCGAGGTTTTAGTTAAGCGCCGCTGTTCGGGACTACATCGAACTGAATTTATTGCCATTGATTGTGCCAGACACAATTTTAAGGAAAATATCGGAAGAGGCAATTACTAACGTTCACTGCGCTAATACTGCAGATTGTCAAAAGTCCAAATGAAAAGAACAATTTATTTATTATTAATTTCATTTAATAATTAAAATATATTAAAGTAGCACATTAATCTATTCTACATATAAAACAGTTTGTCCCGATTAACTGACTGATTGGCAATCAACGCAGAGCGCAAACGGTAAGAGATAGAAGGCTGAAATTTGGACAGGAGTTTCCATTGGTGGTGAAAGTGCGTACTAAGGCGGGGTATTGGAAAATTCCAACCGGAAAAGCCGGAAAAGCGTCGGAAAACTTTGTATGGGAAAAGTTTTGCTTTCAATCCGATTGACATGAAATTTGGTTTGTAAACGTAGTACGCGAAATAATTCGACACGTGTTTTCCCGATTTTGGAAAATCCGGCCAGGAGGAAAATGGCCGGAAAATTCAGCATGCAAGAAACTATTTTTCATCCGATTGAGTTGAAACTCGGTTTGTAAGGATAGTCGGAAAATCCGTCCCCCCGGCGTGAAAATTCCCTGAAAATTCTGCATGCAAAAACTATTTTCCGATTGGCTTGAAACTCGGTTTGTACGGATAGAATTCGAAATAAAGTGAAATGGGGCGGTAACGATAACGATAGCATTAACGATGATAACGATAATAGTAACGGTAATAATTCACTAAATTGATGGCGACGCAGCGAAGCGCGACGGGTTATATTTATTTTATTTTTATTTTTTTTTATTTATTTATTTATTTTAATTGCAGCTTCGTCTAAAAGACACAGCTACAATATAATAGAATATAAAATGATACATAATAAGGGGGGTAGAAAGGAAAACAAAAAGAGTAAATAGAAGAAACGCGTTCCGATTCGGTGGAGATCATTTATTTTGTCGGTATGACCAGCTACGCCCCTGCTCGCAGCTTGGTGATCGGAAGGAGTTTCCTAGAAAAACTAGAAACTATGCCAGTGCAAGATTGTGATGAATAAAAGTCCGCAGGCCTTCGTCGGAAAGGTTATCACTGAGAAGAGGAAAGATATTATTGTAATCTCTACACAGAATGCGAAAAGGACAATTAGAGGCATATAAAGTAGAAGCAACAGGAAGCCTCAAGGGAATATAGTTTCGTGTTTGTCTTGAAGGGACATTAAGGTTCACGCGTCCGAGTAGGTACTCAGCGTCAATATTACCCTTTATAAGGTTGTTTAGAAACATTATACCGAACATGGTACGTCTATGCTCAAGTGAAGGTAAGTCTAAAAGCTTAAAGCGTGGTACGGAGACGCTGACAATTTTTGCGGAGCACATCTAATTACATAGCTCAGGAAATCCGCTCACGAAAATTCTCAGAGCGCATTGTCAGAGCGAGTACGGAGCAACCAACAATTCGCTATGACAATTTACGTGGACCTGCCAACTCGTTTTTTTGAAAACAGCTGATAAATTTTCGAAGGGGGTCAGCAAATTATGAAACTTGTTTGATAATTGTCAGATTTCGTGACCGAAATTAAAAAAATTGATGCAAAAAAAAAACAAAAAAACCATACAAAAGTCATTTGGAGAACTTTACGGAGGACGAACAACCGGCGTTAATCAAAGCGGTCGAGTCTCAATCCATTTTATGGGATTTGACTAACAAAAAGTATTTCGATACCCGCAGCTCCGTCACTTGTGGCGGAGAATCCTTCTCTGTATGCTTCTCCCGGCATGCCATTTTCCCAATGTATGCATTCCACCCGAGTCTAAACCTTCGCAGTCTCCATAGCCCACGGAACGGCCCTACAGCGAACGGCCAAGCAGCCCTAAGCTGAAGTCTTCACAGTCCATTATAGTAGTGGCTCCTTCGGCTTAATGTGGTAGCTTCCGTTGCTACTGTTGTGGCCACCTTTAAATCCATATTCACCTAGTTTATCCTCTAATACGCCCAGCGAGTATGATCCGCCTCCAGTCTATGAAGCTGGCTATGAATATTGCCTCAGGTTTAATATGCGGCCCAGCAATTTTAATCTCCAGATGCATTTTGTTTTGTCGTTATAGCAGTATGTCTAAGTGGCTAAGTTCTGCTCCCGGGCTTATACCGCCCCACACAAAATGCTTCCGTGAAATATACCATGGCATTAGCACACACAACTGAATTTCCCCTAGTGACTTCCATGTTCAATTTTATATACTTTTTTATTTTATTCGAATTAGCCCGTTTATTTTTTATACACACAACAGCTGATTTCTGTCTGTTGCCTGGTCACACTACATTGTCTGAGCGGCTCTAGAAATTATCAAACAATTTCTGCTCCGCAAAAATTGTCAGAGTCTCCGTACTACGCTTAAGCCTGGAAATATAGGGAGGAAGTCTCAACTGTGGTTCCCAACCCAGGTTGCGAAGGGCAAACAAAGGGAATTGCTTCTGGACAGATTCGATACGTTTACACAGGGTGAGTGATTGAGGGTTCCAATTACACGAACCAAACTCCAAAATAGGCCTCACTAGGGATATAAACAAAAGCTTGGTCGTGTAGGGATCATTCAACTCCTTAGACCAACGTTTAATAAAAACCTAACAATTCCATGGCTTTATTCACAGAAAGTTCAATGTGAGTGCCAAAAGATAGTTTATGGTCGAGGGTAATACCCAGATCATGGAAAGATTCAACTTGTACAAGTTGATAAGAATCCAATAAATGGGGAACTCCAGAGGTCACAAATACCAGATAAGAAGTGCTACTATTATAGACTACTTTCTGAGTTCCAGACTGGAGATAAGATTTTATCCAATTAAGAAGCCCCAGTGGAAATCCCAGCAGCCGCAATTTCAAAATCAGAAGGCAATGAGAGACACTGTCGAAAGCCTTACTAAAATCAGTAAAGATAACATCTGTTTGTTTACCTTGAGTGAAACCATGAATCACTGAAGAAGTAAATTCCAGTAAGTTTGTAGTAATCGATCTGTTTTTAACAAATCCGTGCTGGTTCGGCGAAATAAAAGGAGAACATGAGTGCTGTAACTGAGATGTTATAATTTGTTCAAAGAGTTTAGGTATTGCAGAGAGTTTCGCAATGCCCCTGTAGTTTGAAATGTCAGAACGAGAACCCTTTTTATGTAAGGGAATAATGAAAGATTCTTTCCATGGAGTTGGTAGCCAAGACTGCTCAAGTGATTTGGAAAACAAGACGTGGATAGGATAGGCAAGCGAGTCTGCGCATTGCTTTAAGATGCACGATGGCACATTATCTGGGCCAGGAAAAAGCTAAGATTTTAGGGAAAGTAAACCATTCAAGACAGAAGAAAAAGAAATGGTGGGGCAGCTTATGAAATCATATGAGGAAATAGGATAAGAATAGTCTTTGCTGGCATCGGACGACGAGTAAGTTGATTGAAAGAATTTTGCGTAGATGGTGCAATCGCAAAGAGTTGGACCACTATATTCGCTTCTATTTTGCAGTGGCGCCGCCAAAGTCGGTAACAACCACAACAACGAACGTCTCGGCGGCTCTCCCGACAATCGGATCTTCGCTCCGGAGCCGATCCAGGACTCAACCCTCTGGCCAAGGATTGTCAACTTACGCATCCCCCTCTTTTCCTCCCTTTCACGCCCTTTTTTCTTACAGTGAGCAGACAACTCCGGCCTGCCTGCTCAGTACTCTCCTCCTACGCGCCGTTTATATCGAGTCAAATCCAGGTCCCAGGATTTGGTGGTGCCCGGTGTGCAATAGCCAAATTAACCGGCAGGGGGTTATCCTTCGAGTGCACTGACTGCCTCCAGTGGCTGAACCTAAAATGGTCCCGTCTCGCCAAACCACGGGACTACTGCAGGCCTTTCCATGGCCCATGCTGCTCCAATCCAGCAGTACAAGCAGCCACTGTCGCCCAGATTCTGCCAGCACCCCCGCTGCTGCAAAATGCTATCGCGCCTCAACATCCAGCCCCGCAACCTACACCACCAGTTGCATTCCCGCCTTGTACAAGGCGGAGGGCTGCACATAGCAGGCCTCCACAGCAGCGGCCTCCAACACCGGTGCAAACGTACACCACCAACCCAAAATCACACCCACACAACAACCACAATAAACCCCACGCACACAGTCGTTGAAGGGTTCCATGTTGTCCACTGGAACTACAACGGGCTCCGAGCTAAGATCGTTGAGCTCACTGACTTTATGTCCCGCAAAAAGATCCGGATAGCAGCGGTCCAGGAAACTAAGCTTACGCCCAGGGCACATATAGTCACAGCAGGGAAATACAACATCATTCGACAAGATAGGAAATGCAGCGAAATGCAGGTGGTGGACTGGCGTTCATTGTTTACCAAACTGTAAACTACAGACACCTGCAGCTCGACCCAGCCCCCGATGAACACATGGAAGTGCAAGCGAAACGCAATTCAAGCCAGCGGCACGTCCATAGACCTAGTCAATGTTTATATTCCCCCCGTTGCAGCATGCCTATCAGGATACCAACCCAGCCTCGCCCACCTGCTGACTGGCGAAAACCGGATCATCATGGGCGACCTCAATGCCCATCATGAGAGCTGGTTCTCTCTGCTGAGGAATGACCCCGGTGGGATCAACATAGCAGTGCAAGTGGAAAACACCTCCTTCGACAGTGTGAAAAAATAACAGCCAACTGCAGCAGTTCCCCAGACATATCCATCGTCAGCTCAAACCTCTTGACCATCACTGAGTGGAACGTCGACAACTCCCTCACTCTACATGATGATGAAGAGTTTGTGTCCTCTGAGAGGAAAACATAAACTAACTTCTCCAAGGCAGACTGGAGTGCCTTCACAGCACACACGGAGAACATGTTCGACCAAACTCGTGTCCTCACCGATGTCACCTCAGGAGAAGTCACTGTCCGGAAGCCGCGGAAAAGGCTCGCATGCGTGACGACATTAGAGCGGCAAACCGAGCAGATCCCCGCATAGAAGAGGCAAATCGGGACATCGCAAAAATGGTCGCATAACATCAGCCCCTAAGCGACAAGACCTTGCCGCCATAGCTTTCCTAGGAGTGCCCAAACTCACTGCTGAGAGTTGTGCAGTAGGATTCAACAGGCAATTTGAGGAGCATCCAAAGGACGTGAGCAAAACTCACAGCCGTCCTCCGCCGGATCCGAAAACTCCCTCTCGACCCTGAAGCGCTTGACTTCACTGCAGATGAGGTCGCAATTACCATAAATGCTGTCAAAACCTCTAAGGCTGTGGGACCTGATAGTATCGCCAAAGTCATGCTCAAGAAGCTCGGATTTAAAGGTGTGGAATACCTCACCAAGCACTTCAAGCTCTGCATGTCCAGCCTGATCATTGCTGATATCTGGAAAACAGGTAAAATCCTACCTGTCCCTAAACCAGGGAAGCTTTCAGAGCTGGGCACCTCACGGTGCGCAAAGTAAGGGAAAGGAATCAGGCACTCAAGGCAATAGCTGGAAGCACCTGGAGAAAGGAGAAAGAGACGATGCTGGTCACATACAAGGCCATTGGCCGTACAGTAGGGTGTCCCAAAAAAATTTTGTTTTTCAATTTTGTTTGCATTTTCTGAAAGTTGTATGGGGGTAAGTATTTTTTAGTTTTTATACTCTGTACCGAAGGTACATAGAGTATATTAAGTTTGTGCAAAAGTATGTAACAGGGAGAAGGAATCATTTCCGACCCTATAAAGTATATATATTCTTGATCAGCATCAACAGCCGATTCGATATAACCATGTCCGTCTGTCCGTCCGTCCGTCCGTCCGTCCGTCCGTCCGTCTGTCCGTCCGTCCGTATGAACGAAGAGATCTCAGAGATGATAAGAGATAGAGGTTGGACATGTATGGGGCATATATTTCTTATACTTGCAGGCAGATCAAGTTTATTTTCAATTTTTGCCACGCCCCCTCCCGCCCCCGCAATTTGGAAAAAACGTCATATCTCCTACAGTTTTGAAGATAGAGATACCTTGTAAACAAAATTATTTATCGATTTGCTGAAGGAATGATAAAGATCGGATGAACAATACTTAAGTTATTAGCAAAAAACGGCCAGTGAACACCCACCACCCCCCACCCATCACCACAGCATTCTATTGAACGGCAATCTTAGTGAGAGAGAGAGAAGAGAGAGAGAGAGAGTGAAACTTAGAGATGAGCGAGTATAACTCGTGAGCAAATGCGAGCTGCGACGTTAAGGGTACAGAGTATGTTATAGTCGGGCTTGACCGACTTTCTTTCTTGTTATACTCTGTACCAAAGGTACTCAGAGTATATTAAGTTTGTGCAAAAGTATGTAACAGGGAGAAGGAATCGTTTCCGACCCTATAAAGTATATATATTCTTGATCAGCATCAACAGCCGATTCGATATAGCCATGTCCGTCTGTCCGTCCGTCCGTCCGTCCGTCTGTCCGTTCGTCCGTATGAACGAAGAGATCTCAGAGATGGTAAGAGATAGAGGTTGGACATGTATGGGGCATATATTTCTTATACTTGCAGGCAGATCAAGTTTATTTTCAATTTTTGACACGCCCCCTCCCGCCCCCGCAATTTGGAAAAAACGTCATATTTCTACAGTTTTGAAGATAGAGATACCTTGTAAACAAAATTATTTATCGATTTGCTGAAGGAATGATATAGATCGGATGAACGATACTTAAGTTATGAACAAAAAACGGCCAGTGAACACCCACCACCCCCCACCCATCACCACAGCATTCTATTGAACGGCAATCTTAGTGAGAGAGAGAGATAGAGAGAGAGAGAGAGTGAAATTAGAGATGAGCGAGTATAACTCGTGAGCAAATGCGAGCTGCGACGTTAAGGGTACAGAGTATGTTATAGTCGGGCTTGACCGACTTTCTTTCTTGTTATATTCTGTACCGAAGGTACATAGAGTATATTAAGTTTGTGCAAAAGTATGTAACAGGGAGAAGGAATCGTTTCCGACCCTTTAAAGTATATATATTCTTGATCAGCATCAACAGCCGAGTCGATATAGCCATGTCCGTCTGTCCGTCCGTCCGTCCGTCCGTATGAACGAAGAGATCTCAGAGATGGTAAGAGATAGAGGTTTGACATGTATGGGGCATATATTTCTTATACTTGCAGGCAGATCAAGTTTGTTGTTTTAATTTTTGCCACGCCCACTCCCGCCCCCGCAATTTGGAAAAAACGTCATATCTCCTACAGTTTTGAAGATAGATCGTTCGTTCCTTCTAGAGATACCTTATAAACAAAATTATTTACTCGATACTTATTTACGATACTCAAGTTATGAGCAAAAAACGGCCAGTAAACACCCAGCACCACCCCACCCACCACCGCAGCATTCTATTGAACGGCAATCTTAGTGAGAGAGAGAGAGAGAGAGAGAGAGAGTGAAACTTAGAGATGAGCGCGTATAACTCGTGAGTAAATGCGAGCTGAGACGTTAAGGATACAGAGTATGTTAAAGTCGGGCTTGACCGACTTTCTTTCTTGTTTTTTCCGATTTTTCGGAAAACGATTAGAGGTTGCGCGAGTCGAACTTGCCGCAACTGTTTTTGAATTTTACTTATAACTATGTCAATAATCACGATTTCCTTAGTTTTCAAAGCAGCATTTTTAAAGAAATATGTCAAAATTTTACTTTTATGAGCATAATCGATAAGTTTTGGCTATGCTTTTGCTCATTTAGGTACCATATATTACATTTTTTTGAATATTTGGTAAATAACTTTCAACTCTTTCTATGAAAATCAAAAAATCTAGTGATGCAGTTTGAAAGATGGGTAAAGTAAAGTTTAATTAAAAAACAAGAAAGAAAGTCGATCAAGCCCGACTACAACATACTCTGTACCCTTACAACCCTCGCATCTGATCACGATTCAAGATAGGCAATCTAAGTGAGAGAGAGAGAAACTCAGAGAGCGCACAACGCGGTGCGAACTGGCCTTTTTATCATTCCTTCTGCAAATCGATAAATAATTGATAACAAGATATCTCTAGAAGGTACGAACAATCTATCATCAAAACTGTGGGAGATATGACGTTTTTTCCAAATTCCGGGGGAGGGAGGGGGCGTGGCAAAAATTGAAAATAAACTTGATCTGCCTGCAAGTATAGGAAATATATGTCCCATACATGTCAAACCTCTATCTCTTAAAATCTCTGAGATCTGTGCCTTCATACAGACGGACAGACGGACATGGCTATATCGACTCGGCTGTCTGTGTACCTTCGGTACAGAGTATAAAAAGTGGCAACGCTAAAACCAAAATAATGACGAGAAGCCGCTCAAATGTAAAAAATTTTTATTATTCTTTCGATTGTTTATAATTTCAATAAATTATAATAGGGACAGCATCGACCAGATGTCCTGAGTGTAATTTTCTTGGCTCTTATGAAGGACTTAGCCCGCAATGGGCGTCAGGTGGCTGCAGCCTGGAATAAACTGACCATGAATTTGGTTAACCTTTCCTCCGATTGCTTCAATTAAATAAAGCTGGGCCCAAGGTACTGTTCAAGCAGCAGAAGCATTACCCACAGAATTTGATCTACGTGTATCGTTTTGTTTACCTTTTCGTTTGCCGTACTCGTGTTACCATACAGCAGTTAGAGTTGCAAGGTTTAATTTTTAATTCGGCGGGCGGCAAATTACAAATTTTTGCTGTTTGAATTAAAAAAAAATTCAACTCCGTTGAAGAAAATTAATTTTATTTTGTTTAAAAAAGAACTCACTTTGCTGAAGGAATGACAGAAATGAACAAAAAACGGCCAGTTAACACACCCACCACCCACCCATTACCACAGCATTCTGTTGAACGGCAATATTAGTGAGAGAGAGAGAGAGAGAGATAAACTTAGAGATGAGCGCGTATAACTCGTGAGCAAATGCGAGCTGCGACATTAAGGGGTACAGAGTATGTTATAGTCGGGCTTGACCGACTTTCTTTC